>BLSH010397719.1:32026-42748 GCA_018402905.1 Glandirana rugosa | reverse complement strand
CGAATTAAGACCCTCCTGCAGATAACTGCAGGAGGGTCTTAGCGCGAAGGACGCGGGGGGGGACCCCGCGCGTGTGCCCTTGTAGTCACCGGCAGCCCAGGCCCCCTGGGCTGACTAGTGCCTAGCGCCACTTACCGACGACACTCGCCGGAAAATGGTGCACTAACGCGGCAGTTTACTGCCGCACTAGTGTACATTTGTTCGGCCGCCTTCGCGGCCGAAAAGAGAGGAGAGACGTGGCACGTCACACTCTCCTCTCTATGGATGGTGGGGTGGTTGCTAAGTGTCACCTAGCAGCGCTGTGGGCATTACACATCGCCCACAGCGCTGCAGCACCTCCTCTCTCCCCCCTCTCTCCTCTCACACTGCACGGTGCAGAGAGGAGAGAAAAGCCGGCGCTTCCGCCGGCTTGTTTACATGTGATCACGCCGTCATTTGACGGCGCAATCACGTGGTAAAAGGCCGCTCACAGCAGCCATTCACCGCGATCCGTGATCAGTCGGGTCCCCCGGACCCGACGGCCACTGATGTTCCCGTGTGCGCGCCCCAGGGGGGGGCGCAGGAAGCGCGATTCTGGGAGGACGTCAATAGACGTCCTCCCAGAATTAAGCAACCGCCCCGTAGACGTCTTTTGTCTATAGGGCGGTTGTTAAGTGGTTAAAGGCATCTCCATAAACAACTTTGACCACAAAATCGGTTTACATGCGGACAATGTGATTATCTCCATCACTGAACCCCAGCTATCACTCCCACATCTTCACCGAACGCTAGACCTTCTCAGTAGAGCTTCCCTATATAAAATCAATTACACAAAATCTGCCATGATAGGTGTTAATTTAGACACTAAATCTAAACTTAACCTCACTGATTTGACGTCCTTTTCCTGGGCCCCAGACTCCACACTTCCCTACCTGGGCATCTCTCTGACCTCTCCTTCCTCCCATTTGCTAACACAAAACTATGTTCAACTATTGAACAAACTGCAAAAGACTATACAAGACCTAAAACATGTTCAAGCCTCTTGGGCAGGCTGCATTGCACTCTCCAAAATGTATCTATTGCCACATATCCTTTATTACTTTCGGACACTACCTATACCGTTCCTCTGCTCTCAGTCAAATGGCAAGAGACGATATCCTGCTTTATATGGAATGCTAAGCATCCTAGGCTAAAAAGAGTGACCCTGTGTTCTTCAATTGCAACTGGAGGTATGGGAGCACCCAACATCATTGCCTATTACAAAGCAACTATCCTAGAACAGGCTAAAAGTTGGTGGACTCCAGTGACTCAATTCCCATGGCTACAAATAGATCAATCAGTCCTAACGACCAACCCTAAACTGACTCTCTCAGCACTGCTGGTTCAGAACCATAAGCAACACACCTTTCTTTATATTGTCAACTCTACACTCAGAACATGGCAATCTATTCTGCAAGCATCAGGGGGAATATCACCCTCCATACTGAAAGCTCTCCCTTTGCTAACGTTGCACTTTATCTTGCCTGACATCTCACTGACTAATTGGTCACAAGCCGGAATAACCTCACTGGACCACTTATATGATAATGTCACACTCCTTTCCTTCCAACAACTAAGGGATAAATATCAAATACCAGCTAAGGATCTGTTCAAGTATCTTAGAGTTCGCTCTGTCCTTTCTAAAACTACCTGGTCAAAGAACCCCCTGTTGTGGCACGCACTTAGTTTCTATTGCAATACCAACTCTACAAAGAAGGGCATATCATACTTTTACAAGCTGTTGACCAGCGACCCAGTTGCCAATAAACCATGTACTATGTTGAAGAGGGAACATCAATTCCACCACACCAATACCCAGGAGCAATGGATTCTGGCTTTACAACGTCCCCTGAAGTTCTCCAAATGTTTCACCCACTGGCAAGGACTACAAAAAATATTCCACAATTGGTATCTCACCCCTTCCAAGCTCGCTAAGATATACCCTTCAGCCATAGACAACTGTTGGAGGGCTTGTGGACAAAAGGGTACTAGTCTGCATATTTGGTGGTCATGTCCTAAACTGTCCTCCCTCTGGCAGGACATTAGCAAATTACTGGCAGATATGATAGACAGACCAATAGTTCTCTCCCCACAACTGATCTTGTTTGAGTTAGACTTTGATCCCTGGCCCGCACCTTCTCACGCCCTACTAACCCATATACTCATCACCATCAGACTATCCATCGCCAGAAAATGGAAAGCATCAGCACCTCCTTCTATATTTGATGTCCTCTCCTCTTTGAACAAACAAAGGCTCATGGAATACATGTTTGCAAAGGCCCATTTACAAATTTTGCTGTTTCAAAAGCGGTGGTCTCTCTGGTTGGAGCACCCCAAGTGCACACTATCAATCTAAGCAGCTATTGCTTTGGAGATACTAATGCACTTTGACTCTCCCTGCTATTTCTTTGCCAGATGTATAGGGCATCGCCTCCCAGTCATATGCACCTGCTGTTTTGTGGGATGTGGGAGCGCCATCACCCCCCTGGGGATGGTGCCCCCATGCCTTCCACTCTTTCTCCCTTGTTTTATGCTGACTATGTTTATACCTGTATCCCATTGATTCATAGCCACCTACAAGCCTGGGTAAAGCTATGCATCAACGGTCTTTCTCCAAACTGTTATCAGGCTGTAATTTGATATGAATACTCTCATTTATATCTAAATGTGTTACACGTGTTATGTCATGTATATTGAAAAACTCAATAAAAACTATTGACACAAAAAAGAGGCAATTGAAAATTAGGACAGTAGAGGTACATAAAACACAGTTCACAACAAATTACATGGGCTGAACAGTGTACATAAACCTCCTAAAAGATGGAAGAACTATGAAAACATCCATGACTTGGAAAACCGCAACAGGAGAAAAAATATCAGACTCCTAGCGATTCCGGAAACAATACCACAGAGAGAACTCAGATCATAAGTGACCATTTTTGACAGATACCTAGATCGCCCCCCAGAAACAGAGATAATTATTGATAGAGTGCACCGGACCCTTGGTCCCCAACCACCTATACCAGACAGGCCTAGATACGTTTTATGTTGTTTACACTCTTACACTCTTAAAGAGGAAATCTGTACAACAAGCCTGGCGTGTAGGCATACTGGAATTTGATGGTGCGACTGTCCACTTACTGCCTGAAGTCTCTCGGAAAACTCTGTTGATGCGCAAAACACTTAAACCCTTGCTTAAACAGCTCAATGAACTAGGCCTATAAGTGGTGCCATCCATTTCACATGATAGTAAGGAAAGGAATTCTACCGTCACTCTACGCCGCCCTTCCGAACTACCTGAACTCTTAGCATTTGCAGAAATGGACCCTTTACATGCACAAGCCAAATTGGCTGAATGTGAGCATTACATCAGATCCACAACCAGGAACACTTGGAGGCAGAACTCAGAGAGAACGAGCCAATCGCCACTCGAGAAGAGGCCAATAACGCAACTCCCAACAAGCTGCAACCTGAGGATGTCACCACTTATGGATATATTCTGTCTTGCCTTTCTATGATGACAATGCCAGGTCCGCACTGCATGTTTAGACACCTGATGATCCTACTTTAGCCCACACATTGTATACACCATAACTGGTGCAGAGAACTCCCCAGGATACCGAGGGCATCTTCTGGACCACCCATGATTTTTCCCTTGCCCTAGACCAGAAGTACAATTAAGTCCCCTCCAATTTGCAGCATGGAATGGTGATACCTTCCCCATAGTGTCCTACCTCCATTGACTGATGCCTGTGTTTTTAGTATGAGCCTCCATATCTAGCATTTGTTGGTTGTTTACAGGTTACAAAATATCAATCTCGAAAACCGTTTTTTTTTTCTTTTCTTGTTTTTGCTGGCTGGCGGTCCCCCTCAGGAGAACTTTATTGGAACCCTGTGTAGAGTTTATCTACTTGGAACAAAGAGACAGCCATGACCCTAAAAATCCTCTCCTGGAACATTAAGGGTTTAAATTCCCTGGAGAAGCAAACAAGCTGCCTGACTGAGCTCTGGAGACATATAGCACGTTATCTTTCTCCAAGAGACTTATTTTAGAGCAGAGAAGATTCCAAAACTGCACAACAAACATTTTCCGATGGTCTACCATAGTTCATACCCATCATCAAAATCTAAAGGAACCAGTATTTTACTATCAAAAACCCTTCTCTGGCAATTCCTCAATGTTCTTGCGGACCAAGAGGGCAGATTCCTACTGCTTAAAGGTAAGATACATTCACAAACGTTCACCTTTGCAAACCTCTATCTTCCAAATACTAACTGACAGATCTGGAAAAGCTTCTTATGACTCTTGGCTCCTTCATGGAAGGAACCGTAATAATGGGGGGGTGACTTTAATCTGACAATTGACCCTTAAAGAGACTCCTCTGCAGGCTCCTCATCTTTACCCAGAAAATACAGAAGTCGACTTAAAGATATTTTCCATTCCTACCAATTAATTGACATTTGGAGGATTTTCCCATCCACAAGAGAGGGATTTTACTTTCTATTCCTCTACGCACGACTCGTACTCCAGGATTAATTTTTTCCTGATCAAACATTCAACCATTCCCATGATCTCTAAGACGGGGATTGGTAATATTGCTTTATCAGACCATGAACCAGTTTTTTTGGAATTATTTACACAAAACGCTCAACCTAAATCGCTTAACAGGAACTATCTGCATTTTTCGCCAATAAGGCGGAATCTGTCGATAATCCACTCTCTGGGCTACCCACAAGTGCTACATTTGTTGCATTTTGATAAAACATGGCCACTTAGCTAAACAAAAAAGAACAAAAACTCTCTCAGAACTGTTACAACGGTTTCATGATTTAGAACAGATACACAAACCGATGCAAACCCTAACATCGAAGCGGAGTTGCTAAGAGTTCGAGAGTCTATCCGAGAACACTCTCTTTACGAAGCGAAATATGTCTTATTGAAGGCCCACCCCTCTTTTTATGAGTATGAGGATAAATGCGGCCACATGCTGGCCAACGCCCTATGGACCAAACAGTCTTTGATTTATATTCCCACTTAATCCTCACTGTCCGTTCAGAAGCTCTACTCCACTTCAGACCTAGCGAGGGTCTTTAGAGACTTCTACTCTTCACTATATAACTTGGACACAACTTCCCCACCTTCCTCAAACACAACGTCGGTTTCGGACATGATTCATTATATACAAGAAGCAAATCTCCCAACTCTAGATGAGGAGGAAAAGAACACCTTATCCCAACCTATTACAGTAGAAGAATTTTCTGCTACTATAACATCCTCTAAACCAGGAAAAGCCCCTGGCCCAGACGGCTTCACCGGAGCCTATTATAAAACCTATCAAACTATCCTTGCTCCCCAATTTATAAGAGCCTTTAATGCCATTACTGAAGACAAAGAGATACCACCAGACCTATTGCGTGCTAGAATTTCGCTCATCCCCAAACCAGGGAAAGACCCCTTGCAGTGTGCAAGTTATAGACCTATATCACTTTTGAATTGTGATATAAAACTTTTTGCTAAGATCCTTGCTACAAGGATGACCGCTATGCTACCACACATTATTTCACTAGATCAGGTAGGTTTTATACAATCAAGAAAGGCCCGGGATAATACTATCCGGACCCTTAACATCATCGACAAAGTACGAAGCTCCCACATACCCCTTTTACTCCTATCTACAGATGCTGAAAAAGCATTTGATAGGGTAAACTGGGACATTCTTCATGAAACCTTAAGACAAGTGGGACTTCTGACTTCGATGCTGTCCTGGGTCTCTGCATTATAATCCAACCCCTCAGCTACTGTCCGAGTTAATGGATTGGACTCAGACCCGCTCACAATTTCTAACGGCACCAGACAGGTTGTCCTCTATCACCACTACTCTTTGTACTTACGCTGGAACCATTCCTTCAGCACATCGGAGAGAACGGTTCCATTCAAGGAGTGCTCTCTGGAGGTTATCATCATAAGGTTGCAGCCTATGCTGACGACCTCCTGTTTTACGTAACTAGCCTCTTGACCTCTTTACCTTCCCTACTACTGGAGTTAAACCAATATGGCTTACTATCTCACTTTAAAGTTAATCTCCAAAAATCGGAGGCCCTAAATGTGTCTCTTCCAGCTACCGAGGTTAACAATCTACGCCCATATTTTCCTTTTAAATGGGCCATGCAGTATATACAATATTTAGGAACTAAAATCCCGTCAAACCTAAACGCGATCTTTTCTTTGAATTTCCAACCTTTCTTCAACACATTATCTGGGGATTTAAAGAAGTCGGTTTCCCTAACCTTATCCTGGTTTGGCCGGTGCAACATATTAAAGATGAACGTAATGCCTAGATTGCTATACCTGCTGCAGGCCCTACCACTTAAGCTGCCTCAAGCTTTTTTCTACTCGTTCAGCTTTCATACAGTTCATTTGGCACGGTAAACACCCCCGCCTCAGCAGAAATCTGACCCAGAGCTGCACTACTCTAGTCTTACACTCTGGGTCATGATGGAACAGGAGACAGCGGGTGCACCACTTGCAGGGCTGCCATGGGTGGGTAAACAATATTTTAATTAAAAGGACCGTTCGTCAACTCCAAAGGGTTGATGTATATCCTAATCAGCGCTACGGGTATATCAGTTTAAAAAGAATAGACTACAACAATATGTTATCATTAACAGCTGCTGCTCTAAATAGAAAACCATATAAATCAGTCATATAGTATGCATAAATACACCACCACACAACAAGCGGCGCTATAACTATGTAATCCGTAGCCGTTGAGATACGAACAGATTTTAAATTGAGTTTTATGTAGTGTTTTATTGATTGTGTGTAAATGCATACCCTAAGGGGGGTTTTGTTATGCAATGTTTTATTAAAGTGTCTGGAGGATAATGCACTATTGTGAGCCCTATTCATTCAAGGTGACTGATCGTGCCACATTGGGTCTTTTGGAGGCTTAAGATGATCTGGAGCTAAGCAGTGTGAAGATTTATTTATTTATGCATACTATATGACTGATTTGTAGGGTAAACAATATTTGTCCCACCTTATCAATCACCCACTAATAGGCCCGGTGCTATCTGAAATGGATAGGTTTTTCAAATTGGCCTCACTGGAGAGCTTCCCCTCTCCTATGACGCCAATAAAAGGACATCCAGGGTTCTTGCCAGGACTTACTGACCCATACTTCAGTACATTGACACCTCAAGGTCCACTGAGAGCCTCCCAACTCATGGACTCCAGTGGGTAGGTTGCAACAGAAACTTTATCCCCAGGGTCTTCCACTTCTCATATGCATCAATGGAGGGCTCTCCAGTTGTCTCATTTCTTGCAATCTCTGCCGAAACATACACGGTTCTCTAGAGAATTGCACGCATTTGAACAATTATGTCTAGAGGGAGACCCAATTCGACAATCTCTTTCTACTGCTTACAAGCACCTACTAGAACTACACACTGGTTCTTTCCCCTCTTTCATTGCTAAGTGGGAAAGAGAATTAGGGACAACTTTCTCTGATCCTCAAAAGAAGCACTCTACTTTGCACATAAATCTTCACTGTGCAACAGATACCAAGAGACCACATATAAGATAATGACACAATGGTATAGAACTCCAGCGCTCCTTTCCATGCTGTTCCCTCAGAATGATGGATGTGGCTTATCTGAAGGCACTCTCTTACACATTTTTTGGGAGTGTCCTGACCTTTGCACTTTTTGGCAACCAGTGCTAAAACTTATCCATAAATTTACTGATATTTCTTTACAGGACGAACCATCTGCAATTCTGCTTAATCTCACACCTCTGTCAAAAGAGAAGTATCATAAATCCCTACTCAAACACCTGTTAAATGCAGCCCGAGCTTGCATACCTGGTATGTGCATACAACAAACTGCCCCAACAGTTACACAATGGCTCGCAAGGGTGAATGACATTGAGCAACTGGAGGACTTTACCTCGCCCCTTCAAGACCAGACCAGAGAACACAAGACCAGGTGGTACTACTGAAATATCTTTTGCTTCTCTGATGAATACCTGTGTTAAGTCTGATCCACACCTGATTTAACATTGTGGTCATAGTAAGTCATGATTCCCTGACCCACACTCCTCTGGACTTCCACAGCAGTGACCCTTTTTCACCCCTTCACCCCCCCTTTTTTTTTTTCTTTTCTCACATTTCATCTCTCTCTTTTACGTCCCCTCTGTTCTATGCTATCAAACAAAGGAAAAATAAAAATCCCTGGATATGCACTGAGTAGGGCACAAACTCTGTCGATTACCTGACTTCGATTCAGTTACACATACTGGGCCTCGAGATCTCTTAGGAATAGATTTCAATATTACAGTTTACCTTAAACTCACAGAGGCCTCCCGGTTTATTTTCGCAATTGTACCAACTGTTAAGTCTATGTACACAGTTATGTATTACTATGTTAACTGCTGCATATCCTTTAAATGAAAAATGAAATTAAAAAAAAATGTGAACGTGTCAGAGCAGGCAAGATGGCCGTGGCCCGTGTTCGTGAACCAAAGCGGAGTTTGTGAACCAAACCAAATTATTATGATCTCTTCTGTTCGCGAACCAAGCTGTTCATGAACAGAAGCATTCGTGAACCAAGGTATCACTCTATAATGTAGAAAATTTATGTCTAAGCAAGTTGGTAGTTTGCCATTGCAGTTAACTTAAAGAAGCTTATATAATGTAGAAAGCAGATGTCTAGGCATCTCACAGAGAGAACAAATTCTCAAATTCTACAAAAGAGCGATTGATTTGTCCAGAGGAACACAGCTTCCCATAAAAAAGCTGACAAATGGGAATTAGTAAGCTAATCTCCCGGATTCAGCTCCTACGAGAGGGGACAGAGGGGCTTCCAAACTCATGTTCTGAGAAAGGTATGTGTGATCAGCCATGTGGACCTATGATAGGGACCTAGCGAAGAAAAGCCTGCCCTTTAGGGAAAATAAGGGTTGTCGAATAGGGGGGTAGAAGAGGACAGATCCAATGACAAAAGATTCAGGAACCCCAATTTATACCACATGCGGAGGGTGGACAGGAAGCCTAGGGAAGGGGTAAATTGTATCTAAAACCCTACGGCAGAGCTTGCAAGTCATACAGGGAAAGATCCTGTTCCATGATAGTTGAGGCCTTGGAAAAAAAAGGACAGGGAAACCATTCCAACAAATGAGAAAGCAGGGCTGCTATGTGGTATAATTCAAAATCAGGGAAGCCAACCCTGAAGCTTGGCATCTGTGAGAAGCTTATACTGTAAACGCGAGAATCCTCGGTTCCAAATAAATTGGATAGAGAGAGTGTGCAGGACATCGAAAAAGGATTAAGGCAGAGACATAGAGACCATCTAGAAAAAAAAAGCAATTTAGGCAGAATGTCCATTTTCAGGGCATTATTCTTTCCAAGAGGACCATAATTAAGTGCATAAAGGTTGGAAAGACTCACAGGGACAACAATACCTAAGTATGAAACTGCTCTTGGTTTTCACTGGAGTGGCAAATTGGAGCGAACTTGGGTCAGGGAAAGGTGAAGAAAAATATTTAGTGCCTGTTTTTGACATATTTAAGCTAAAATTATCAAGGGAACTGAATATCTGGAAATCCTGTAGAAGAGAGGAGATAGAAAAATGGGGGTTGCTGGATATAGAGGAGAAGACCATTTGCATATCGTTGGGCTCTGTATGCCTGAAATGTAAGCAATCTTCCTAATGGCCTGTTCTAAATGTTCTATGATGATGATGAAGAAGTGGTGACAAGGCACATCCCTGTCTGGTACCGCTGGAAGTCACATGGGTCAGAGAGGAAACCATTCACTAACACAGATGCAGTGGGATGAGAATGCAAGCATAAAATTTTGCTGATAAAGATTTGGCCTAAGCCAATTGCTCCTGGGACAGGTAGAAATCTCCAATTCACTCAAAAGTAGAGTTGAGCGAACCTCTGGAAGTTCGGGTTCTGCTGGTCCGGCCGAACTTCGGGACAAAGTCCGGGTTCTGGTCCGGACAGAACCCGAACGTTCGCATGGACCCCGATCCCCATTGAAATCAATGGGGACCCGAACTTTTAGGCACAAAAATGGCTGTAACAAAGTCCTGGAAAGCCCTAGAGGGCTGCAAAAGGAAGTAAAATGGGAGCAAGAGTAGGGCAAGTGCCCTACAAAAAAATGGGGATAGGGAAAATAAATTAAAATCAAATAAAAACATGGGAAGGGGGGTGGATGTGGAGTAGGAGTCTAGAGGTTGACTAGGCCGTGACCGTGGCAGTGTAGGTGGAAGTGGCGGTGGTAGAGGAGTAGGAGGAGGTAGCCAACATGGTATTTTTTTTTTTTTTGTATTGAGGCCTATTCAAAAAAACAAGTATATGAATGGCTGTGTGAGTCCGGTCTAAATGTTTATTCTGCACAAGGTACAGACAAGTCTTGTGGGATTCATGCCTGATTCATTTTAATAAAGGTTAGCTTGTCCACGTTGGATGTGGACAAACGGCTCCACTTGTCTGTGATAATGCCCCCTGCCGTGCTAAACACACGTTCCGACAATACACTGGCTGCAGGGCAGGCCAGCACCTCCAAGGCATAAAGGGCAAGCTCAGGCCATGTGGCCAATTTGGAGACCCAGAAGTTGAATGGGGCAGACCCATCAGTCAGTACGTGTAGGAGTGTGCACACATACTCTTGCACCTGTCTCTTATACACATCTGGTTCT
>BLSH010397719.1:10255-20933 GCA_018402905.1 Glandirana rugosa | reverse complement strand
GACTATATAAAGTTTACAAATAAAGAAAATTAAAACTACTAATATTGACTACTGATTCCTTATATTCTAATTTTCTGAGATACTGAATTTGGGATTTTCCTTAGTCATCAGTTATAATCATCAAAATTAAAAGAAATAAACATTTGAAATATATCAGTCTGTGTGTAATGAAATAAATCAACTTTTTGATGATATTCTAATTATATGACCAGCACCTGTATACGTCATTAAACTTGCAGTAACACACTAAACTATACTGCGTTAAACAGAAGGTAATGCCCTGATATATATGGTGTTAAACTTGCAGTAATGCATTGAAATATACTGCATTAAACGTGCACTATCACACAGAAATATACTGTACTAAATGGCATGTAGCTCACTAAAATATACAGCGTTAAACTTGCAGTAACACACAAAACTATACTGAGTTAAACGGAAGGTAAAGCACTGATATATACGGTGTTAAACATGCAGTAATGCCTTGAAATATACTGCGTTAAACATGCACTAACGCACAGAAATTCACTGCGTTAAACAGCATGTAACCCACTGAAATATACTGCATTAAACTTGCAGTAATGCACTGAAATATACTGTGTTAAACTTTCACTAATGCACAGAAATATACTGTGTTAAACGGCATGTAACACACTGAAATACACAGTGTTAAACTTGTAGTAACTCACTGAACTATACTGCATTAAACGGAAGGTAACACACTGATATATATGGTGTTAAACTTGCAGTAATGCCCTAAAATATACTGCGTTAAACATGCACTAACGCACAGAAATTTACTGCGTTAAACGGCACGTAATGCACTGAAATATACTGCGTTAAACTTACAGTAATGCACTGAAATATACTGTGTTAAACTTGCACTAATGCACAGAAATATACTGCGTTAAACGCCATGTAACACACTGAAATATACATTGTTAAACTTGCAGTAATGCACTGAAAACTGTGTTAAATGGAAGGTAACGCACTGAAATATATGGTATTAATCTTGCAGTAATGCACTGAAATATACTGCGTTAAACGTGTACTAACGCATAGAAATATTCTGCTTTAAATGACATGTAGCGCACTTAAATATACTGCGTTAAACTTTCAGTAAGGCACTAAACAATACTGTGTTAAATGGAAGGTAACGCACTGATATATACGGTGTTAAACTTGCAGTAATGCACTGAAATATAATGCGTTAAACGTGGCATGTAGTGCACTGAAATATACGTTGTTAAACTTGCAGTAACTAAAATATATTGCGTTAAACTGAAGGTAACTCACTGATATATATATGGTGTTAATTTTGCAGTAATGCCCTGAAATATACTGCGTTAAATGTGCACTAACGCACAGACATTTACTGAGTTAAATGGCATATAATGCACTGAAATATACGGCGTTAAACTTGCAGTAATGCACTGAAATATACTGTGTTAAACTTGCACTAACGCATAGAAATATACTGCGTTAAATGGCATGTAGCACACTGAAATATACAGAGTAAAACTTGCAGTAACGCACTGAACTATACTGCGTTAAACGGAAGTTAACGCACTGAAATATATGGTATTAAACTTGCAGTAATGCACTGAAATATACTGCATTAAACGTGCAATAACGCACACAATTATACTGCGTTAAATGGCATGTAGCGCACTGAAATATGCTGCGTTAAACTTGTAGTAACGCACTAAACTATTGTCACGTACCTGGCGGATGAGTCTGACTTATGCAGGGGATCACCTCTCTTCCAGCCCAGGTTCGAGAACCCCTGGTAGCGTAGACAGGGAGCTCAAGAGCACAGGGGGGCACGAGGGCTGTACTGGACCACTTGATGATAGGTGCAAGTCCACTGGGCTTGTTCAAGTAGAAGAGTAGTCGTACAGTCCGAGTTGGCTTATGCGGTACAGAAGGAGCAGGCAGGTGGGTAGTCGGGTGCAGGCAGGGTCAGCAACGTGTGGACAGCAAAGGTACAAAAGGGCTAAGCAGAAGAGTCGTCATAGGCAGGCCGGGATCAGGGCAGGTGGATAGTAGCAAAGTCCAAAGAGAGCCGGGGTCACTGGAACAGGAAGTCACTCAGAAGCAGACACAGGGGTCACGGAACAGGGAAGTCTCTGACAGGCCAACACACTGGTCACTGGAACACTGTAGAACGGACAGCACCTGCTTCCTGGTGCTGTCCTGCTTAAATGGCCGCCATTGGCGTCATTAGCGCACGCAGGCACGCGCGCGCAAACGCGTACGGGAAGCCAAAAATGGCCATGAGGACCATTTTCCTAACATTGCCACCGGATGCCATAACGGGCTTTCAGTTCTGGGTGTTTCTTCCAGAATTCCTCAATAAGCTCTTTGGTGTGGATTTTGTCCTCGGGTTCCCATGAGTTCCCCTCTGGGCCATACCCCTTCCACTTGACCAAGAACTGGATTGAGCCTCCCCTCTTCCTACAGGCCAGGATAGCATCCAACTCAAATTCCTCCTCTCCGTCTACTAGAACTAGCCCTGGTGGAGCTGTTCTCTGTCCTGGAAAGGGATCCTGGGTCACCGGCTTAAGTAGCGTGACATGGAACACCGGATGGACTCGCGTGGATGGAGGCAGGACCAGCTCGTATGCCATCTTGTTGATTTTACTTTTGACAGGGAATGGTCCTATATACCTGGGCCCTAGTTTTTTAGAAGGGAAGGAATGTTTTAAATTCTTTGTAGACAGCCAGACCTGCTGGCCAATTTGTAGATCTAACTCCCCTCTTTTCCCTTTATCAAAGTTCCTCTTACTGGTGGCTTGGGCTTGGGCAAGGGTCTCCTGGAGGAGCTTATTGTTTTTCTCGAGGAACTGGGTCATCTCAACAACTGCGGGTATGGTGCTTTCCATTGCTAAGTTTGGTAGGAAGGACGGGTGGTAGCCGAGGTTTGCCCAGAAGGGTGACTGCTTGGTAGCAGAGAGGACCGTATTATTGTACGCAAACTCGGCTACTGGGAGAAGTGAGACCCAGTCGTCCTGGGAATAGGAGGAGTAGCACCATAGGTATTGTTCGAGAGTCTGATTGGTCCTCTCCGACTATGAAGTCCATTGCCATTTGCGACCATGGTCACTCCGGGATGGGCAATGGGTTAAGCAGTCCCCAAGCTTTGGATTTCTCTGTCTTGTTTCTGGCACAGATAGGGCATGACGCCACATAGTCTGGCAGTCCTCCTTCAGCTGAGGCCACCAGAATGAGCGGGTGAGTAACTCCGTTGTTTTGCGGCCACCAAAGTGACCTGCCATTTTAGTGTCATGACAGAGTGCAAGGATTACTTGTCGGAGTTCCTGTGGCACATATAGTCTGTTTTCGAACCACCACAACCCATTTTCAAGGTAAGTCGGGGTCTGGTGGTTCGGCGAGACGGGTACAGGATCTCCTGATTTGGGAAAGAAGGTCTTCCTGAGTGAGCAGGAAACTGTGGGCCAGGAGGATGTTATCTGGTGGGGATGTGTCTTCCGGGACATGGAACATCCGTGATAATGCATCCGGCTTAACATTCTTAGCTCCGGGTCTATAAGTAATATGTAGCTTGAACCGGGAGAAGAATAGTGCCCACCTGGCCTGCCAGGGTCTCAGTCTCTTGGCGGTTCGCAGATATTCCAGGTTTTTGTGGTCAGTGAAGACCAGAACAGGGTGTGAAGCTCCCTCTAGGAGGTACCGCCACTCCTCCAGAGCCGACTTGATGGCCAGCAGTTCCCTATCGCCTATGTTGTAATTCCTCTCTGGGGGGAGAGTTTCCTGGAAAAGAAGGCGATAGGATGTAGCGAGGCTATTGGACCTCGTCTCTGTGATAGGACTGGTTCCACTGCTGTTTTGGACGCGTCCACTTGTAAGATGTATGGCAGCGCTTGGTCCGGGTGTTTGAGGATGGGAGCAGACGTGAACAGTTTTTTAAGTTGGACGAAGGCTTCTTGGGCCTCGGGAGTCTAGCGAAAGTGTGAGTCCTGCTTCGTGAGTTGGGTTATTGGGGTGATAACTGCTGAGAACCTCTTGATGAACTTCCAATAGAAGCTCGCGAACCCAATAAATCGCTGAACCCCCTTTTTGTCCAAGGGAGCTGGCCAATTCAGGATTGCCGAGACCTTCTGTGGGTCCATGGTAATTCCAACCGTTGAGAGTTTGAATCCTAGGAACGAAATGTCGGCGCACTCAAAGGCGCATTTCTCTGCCTTGGCATAGAGGCCATGTATCCTGAGGCGGGTGAGCACACTCTTCACATGCCTGCGATGCTCCTCCAGCGACGGCAAGAAAATCAGTATGTTGTCTAAATATGCTACTACAAACTGGTCCAAGAAGTCCCGGAAAATATCATTTACTAAGTGCTGGAACATTGCAGGGGCGTTACATAGTCCGAAGGGCATCAGGAGGTATTCGTAATGCCCAAACCACGTGCGGAAGGCAGTTTTCCACTCGTCCCCTTCGCGAATGCGGATAAGGTTGTATGCCCCCATAGATCCAACTTAGTGAAGACAGAGGCAGTTCCTAATCTCTGGAAGAGCTCGGGGACCAGTGGTAGTGGGTATCGGTTCTTGATAGTAATCCAATTGAGCTCCCGATAGTCTATACAGGACCAAAGCGAATGGTCCTTCTTCTTCACAAAGAAGATCCCGGATCCTGCTGGTGAGGTGGATGGTCTAATGAAAACCTTTTTTAGGTTTTCATCTAAGTATGCCTTGAGGGCAACCAGTTCCACTTCAGATAGAGGGAAAATGCACCCGAACGGGACCCTGGTAGGAGGTCAATTGGACAGTTGTATGAACGGTGCGAGGGGAGGACTTCAGCTCCCTTTTTGCTGAAGACGTCCAAGAAGGCTTGCTGGCCTTAGCAGGACAGTCTTTCACCAGATGCCCAGAACCTCCACAATACAAACACAGGTTCTGAGCTATGCGTCTTTGGCGTTCCACAGGGGTTAAAGACGGGCAATGGCCCGATAGGCAGGAGTTCCTGGTTGTCTGTACTTGGGGTCCTGGACCTCTGCCAGGGTAAATGTTCCAATCCAGCGGATCTCTCGGTCCTGTGTTCCCGCAGTCAGTGATCGATCTGGATGGCCAGATCGATCAGGGCATCTAGGGTGTATGGGACCCCGACGCGAGCCAGCTCGTCTTTGAGAGGCTCCGAGAGACCCAACTGAGAGCTGCCCCATTTCAGGCAGTGTCGGCACTCCATCGCCGGAATTCAGACACGCACTCCTCTGCTGGCCGGTGGCCCTGTTGGGGAGCATGGAGGGCTGCCTCCGCTGTGGCTGCCTGGTGGGGGTCTTCATACAATTGGACCATCGCTTGGAAGAATTGGCCCAAGTTGGAGATCTCAGGTGCCTTTTGCTCCAGAAGGCGGTATGCCCAGGTTTGGGGTTCCTCTCGGAGGAGGGAGACAACAAACCCCCTTTTAGTGGCTTCCAGTGAAAAAGTCCAGGGTTGGAGAGCAAAGTACAGTTCACAGGAATTGCAGAATGCCCGGAACTTCCTGCGGTCTCCTGCAAACCGCTCGGGCATGGGCACCTCAGGCTCATTAGGTAGGACCCCTACGGTACATGGGGCTGATTGGCTGGGACTGGCTGGTGCAGGGCTGGAAAGTTCCTGCAATCTCCCTTCCAGGTGATTGTATCCCTCCTGCAAGTTCTTAACAGCCTGGGTGAGGCCCGTAAGGTGTGAACACAGCTCATTCATAGGAGAGGTCCCCTGCGCAGACTCAGGCATGGCTGTCCAGTGCTGTCACGTACCTGGTGGATGAGGTCTGACTTATGCAGGGGATCACTTCTCTTGCGGCCCTGGTTTGAGAACCCCTGGTAGTGCAGACAGGGAGCTCAGGAGCACAGGGGGCACGAGGGCTGTACTGGACCACTTGATGATAGGTGCAAGTCCACTGGGCTCGTTCAAGTAGAAGAGTAGTCATACAGTCCGAGTTGGCAACTGGCTGGCTTATGCAGTACAGAAGGAGCAGGCAGGTGGGTAGTCGGGTGCAGGCAGGGTCGGCAACGTGCGGGCAGCAAAGGTACAAAAGGGCTAAGCAGGAGAGTCGTCGTAGGCAGGCCAGGATCAGGGCAGGTGGATAGTAGTAAAGTCAAAGAGAGCCGGGGTCACTGGAACAGGAAGTCACTCAGAAGCAGACACAGGGGTCACGGAACAGGGAAGTCACACTGGTCACTGGAACGCTGTAGAACGGACAGCACCTGCTTCCTGGTGCTGTCCTGCTTAAATGGCTGCAATTGGCACAATCAGCGCGCGCGTGAACATGCGTGGGCGCGCGCGTACACGTGAGGGAAGCCAAATACAGCCAGGAGGACCATTTTCCTTACAGCTATACTGCGTTAAATGGAAGGTAATGCACTGATATATACGGTGGTAAACTTGCAGTAATGCCCTAAATTTTACTGCATTAAACGACATGTAATGCACTGAAATATATTGCATTAAAGCTGCACTAATGCACAAAAATATACTGCATTAAATCAAATGTAACTCACTGAAACATATACAGCGTTAAATTTTCAGTAATGCGCTGAAATATACTGCGTTAAACGTGCACTAACACACAGAAATATACTACATTAAAATTGCACATAATGCACTGAAATATACGGCGTTAAACTTGCAGTAACACACTGAAATATACTGCGTTCACCACTTCAGCCCCTGAAGGATTTCCCGCATTAGGAACAGAGCAGTTTTTGCGATTCGGCACTGCATCGCTTTAACTAATAATTGCGCGGTCCTGCGATGTTGTACCCAAACAAAATTGGCATCCTTTTTTTCCCACAAATAGAGCTTTATTTTGGTAGTGTTTGATCACCTCTGTGTCACTTCTGATCACCGCCCTAAACATAAAAAGAGTAACAATTTTGAAAAAAAAACAATATTTGTTACTTTTTGCTATAATACATATCCAAAAAAATATATAAAAAAATGTATTCATCAGTTTAAGCCAATATATATACTTCTACATATTTGTGGTAAAAAAAAATCTCAATCAGCCTTTATTGATTGGTTTGCGCAAAAGTTCCAGAAATTACAAACCATGAGAATTAATTTATGGCGTTTTTACTATTTTTATTTACTACTAATGGCGGCGATCTGCAATTTTTATCGGGACTGCAATATTGCAGTGGACATGTCAGACATTTTTGACACTTTTTTGGGACCAGTGACATTTATACAGTGATCAGAAATTTAAATAGCCACTGATTACTGTGTAAATGTCATTGGCAGGGAAGGGGTTAACCTGCAGGGGGCAATGAAGGGGTTAACTGTGTTCCCTAGGCGTGTTCTAACTGTATGGGGGCTGGGCTGCCAGGGACATAAGAGATCTAACTGATCCCGAGTACAGTGATCAGTAGATGTCTGTCATGCCGCCTGACACAACGGTGAACCACCGTGTTTACATCGGTGGCTCCCCGCTTTTCTTCTCTAACAGACGATCACGGGTCGCTAGCGGACACCGAGTATGCCCGACTCGCAGCCCCGTTCATGGAGTGTGCAGCTGGCACGAGCGTGCCGATGGTGGCACACGCTTGCCCCCTAGCTGCACATGCACAGATCACCGTTTATAGACGGCTATTCACGCTACGCTGCCACTCTGCAGCAGTAGATGTACATGAGCAGGTCCGGAACCGGTTAAACGTAAGGTAATGCACTGAAATATATGGCGTTAAACGTGCATTAATGCACAGAAATATACTGCGTTAAATGGTCACTACACTCACACTGACTGAACTTTCACTATATTCACACTAAAGTGACACTAAAGTAAAAATGAATGGTCACTCACTTCACTCACACTGAGTGAACTATCACTAGATTCACACTAATGTAAGGATGAATGGTGGTCGCTACACTCACACTGACTGAACTATCACTAGATTCACATTAAACGGATATTGTACACTGACAATAGAATCAGAATAGCACACTATAGCACACTAACTGTCTAGTAGCACTGAACAGAGCCCTGTTCTATCTCTCTCCATGCCGACACCATACTAAAAATGGACGCTATTGAAAGAATACTTTTATAGTGAACAGAAAAAGGGGAGTTTGGGACTTAAAATGAGGCAGTGGATAGGTGAGGTAAAATGTTATAAAAAAAAAATTGTTTTTTTATTGACATAGGTAAATATCCAATGCATGACAACAGTGTATATCATATAAAATCATTATATCAGTAATTCATCTATATATAAACATCTGCACAAAGGCACATCATAACCATCATAAATTCATATATATGCACACATATGTTGAAACATGGAAACCTGCTGACAATTAATACATTGTAATTCATTGGTATATGCACATAAATCAACTGGGCAGCACCTGGCATAATCAATTGTATTGTACAAAAAGTGAGGAATGTAAAAAATAAAATGATAAGTAGATGAATAAATTCCCATTTGGGCATGTAGCCTCATCCTAAATTCCAGACGCGTTTCGTGTAAATAACACTTCTTCAGGGGCGAATTCTATGGGGTATCTACAAAAAACAAATTGTCATTGAGTCTAATGTTGAGCGAGACAATGAAAGGGCAAGAAATTTGGTACTGAGTACTTACATCAAGTGTAGCATAATGGTGTACTTTTATAGTGTGGGGCGGGACTAAGAGCAATGAGCCATGATTGGATAGTCACCATGACAGCATCCAATCATGGCTGACAGTGCTCTTTGCCCTGATTGGGGCAGCTGCACAATGCATTGTGGTCATTCAGCGGGCCAAATAAATGGTCAAACGCCCTGATAATTTGGATGTTCATTGAATGGGCAAACAGTCAATGTTCGGCCCAAACTCATACTCGTGCCGAAGCGTTCGCCCATCTCTAGTCTTTACCAGGTTTAGGAAGAATGGAAATATTGGAAGTCAACAATTGTGGAGAAGGGAGGTGAGTATCATGAACAGAGCCAAAGGTTTTAGTCATTATCGGGGCAAAAAATGGCACATACAATTTAGATAATCAAGGATAAAAAAATCTGCTCCAGGGCTTTTGCCAGATTTTAGGCCCTTAATGGAACACCAAAACTCCATAGAGAGGTTCTCCCAGGGAAAAGGCAGTATGAGAGTCTATCACCTGTAATGCAGTGTTATTAATGCAATCACATAGGGGGTCATTTACTATAGCGCGATTCTGCCTTCACGCAAATTTTAACACGCAGAATCGCTAATTAGAGCAAAAATGGTATTCACTAAAGCCCTGAGGGAAAAAATACTCGCAGAATCAAATTCACTATAGCGCCCAGACAACAGTGACTGACTAAAAAACTAGTCATGGTAGAAGCAAGGGAATTGCACATGAAAATAATGTTTAGGGCATGATATGATCTCCTAAATGGTTCTTAAAAATTTAGTATCTTGTTTAATGATGATCTGCTTTTAAATTGATTAACCACTTCCCGACCGCCGTATGCAAAATGACGGCCGGGAAGTGGCTTAGTTATCCTGATTGGACGTCATATGACGTCCTCAGGATAACAAGCCGCCGCGCGCCCGGGGGGGCGCACATCGCGGTGATCGGTGGTGTGGGAGGTCAGTCTGACCCCCCGCAATACCGATCTCGGTAAAGCGCTTCGATCCGAAGCACTTTACCATGTGACCAGCCGTGACCAATCATGGCTGGTCACAGTGTAACACAGGAAAGCCGCTTATCGGCTTTCCTGTACTCAGGTCTGCAGACCTGATGAGTGGAGAGCCGATCGGCTGCATCCCTGACAGGGAGGGTTTGTGCTGATGATTTATCAGCACAGCCCTCCCTTGGATCGCCACCCTAGACCACCAGGGAGCCTGCCCAGGGACCACAAGGAATGTGCCCACCCAGGACCACCAGGGAGCCGACCAGGGACCACCAGGGAGCCGATCTGGACCACCAGGGAGAACCCCTAGACCACCAGGTAAGTGACATAGTGCCCAGTGTGGATGGCACACAGTGCCACCTTCAGATGCCACCCTAGACCACCAGGGAATGAGCCCCTATCAGTGTATATGCCCACCAGTGCACCTATCAGTGCCCACCAGTGCCCCTATCAATGCATACCAGTGCCACATATCAGTGTCCACCATTGCCACCTACCAGTGCCCACCTATCAGTGCCCATCAGTGCCACCTATCAGTGCCCAGTGCCGCCTACGAGTGCCAATCAGTGCTGTCTATTAGTGCCCATCAGTGCCGCTTAGCAGTGCCCGTCAGTGCTGCATATCAGTGCCCATCAGTGCTGTATATCAGTGCCACCTCTCAGTGCCCGTCAGTGCTGCTTATCAGTGCCGCCTAACAGTGCTCATCATCGCTGCATATAAGTGCCTCATCATCAGTGCCACCTCATCAGTGCCGCCTCATCAGTGCCAATCAGTACTGCCACATCAGTGCCCGTCAGTGTAGCCTCATCAGTGCCCACCAGTGATGGAGAAAATTTACTTATTTACAATGTTTTGTGACAAAAATAGAGTCTTTTTTTATTTGTAGCGCAAAAAATAAAAACCGCAGGGGTGATCAAATACCACCAAAAGAAAGCTCTATTTGTGGGAACAAAATTATAAAAATTCTGTTTGGGTGCAGCGTCGCACGACCTCACAATTGTCATTCAAAGGACAACAGCACTGAAAACTGAAAATTGGTCTGGTAGTAAAGTGTTCTAAGTGCATAGTATTGAAGTGGTTAAAAACT
>BLSH010397672.1:54134-67430 GCA_018402905.1 Glandirana rugosa | reverse complement strand
ACCCGAACGATTTTTGAAATGTCCGGGTCCGGGTCCGTGCCACGGACACCCGAAAGTTCGGTACGGACCCGAACGTTACAGTCCGGGTTCGCTCAACACTAGTCATAATATGGAGTTAGATTTGAAGGGAAGTCAGGCTTCCCCCTTCGTTGATATGTAAATAGAGCAGTTGGACTGCTAGGTAGGAAGTGTATATACAGGAAGTTGGTGGGAGGGGCTGGAGGCTCTTTGGAAAGCCACATGGGAGCAGACAATGGAGTTGGGTGTGGGAAGATGGAGAAGCAAGACATGGCTGCCATGTGCTGGAGAACTTGAGAAGTTTTGATTTGGATTGAGAAAAGGACGTTACATCTTGACCCCTAAGTTGAGTAACTCGTTTAGTTTACTTATTATGCATGTTGTAGGCATATTTTTGTAAGCTATGTGTTATTGGGTATCCTATGGTTTGTATGAGCAAATTTTCTGTTTAGTAAAAGCATTGATACACCACAGAATTTCTAAACTTCCTTGATTTTACTGCAAGAATCTTAAAAAACGCAAAGCAAAACACCTTCATGTAGACTTCATATTATGTTGCTATGTAAGTTTGTCTTGGTTATGTTATGAAGAATAAACCTCAGATTTTCTGATGTCGTTCATGCAAGAGTTTCTTCGATGAAAGCTGAGAAAGGATTTTCAACAATTGACAACTTGCATCGTCTTAAATTGTTGATATTTTGTTTATATGAATGTAATGACCGTTTGTTATAACTGATTGTAAACAGAGCAGCTAATTTTGATGGGCGTTTACTTTTTTTCTCTGATTAGGTTGAATCTGAAATTGAGAAAAAAATACTAGCGTCGGATCAATAGTAAATATTGAATTGCATTTGGGATGGTTTACAAATTTCTAATGCTTCAGAAGAATGCAAGAATAACCACAGATTTTGCATTAAATGTGGTTGTTAAGCTTCCTCTACTGTCCCTTCCTGTGTGTATTTAGCTTGATTTTATAGCAGGATCTACTTTAATAGATTCTGCCATAATCAGTGCAGTGGCCTGTAATGCAGAGCCACTGTTGGAGTTCACGGGATGTGCACAGTACAGGAAGAGAACGGGTGATACTAAAAGTTAAAGGTTTTACACAACTAGCCTTTGGTTTGAAGTATATTTTTCTGTATGAATGACTGTTTGAATTCAAGCTTATTGTGTCATTCAATTGTGAAAAAAAGTAATTTTATGTCCACTCAAAGATCATCATGATTACTGCAATGGCTGCAAATTTAAAACAAAGTCCTTCAAAATTAAGGTGCTGTAAAAATGTGCTGTAAAAATTGATATATCGATTGTTATATCTGACACTTCATGATCCCTTGGCCACCATATTTGATAACATTTTCTTGTTAAAGGTTTATGAAATGAAATGGGTTCCCAGGTTTGGTTTTCCTCAATTCTCCCCAATTGCTTGGGTGTGGAACTGGCATGTAAAGTATGGCGACACATTAGGTGTGGGTAGTTTATACATATTGGGGTCAGTGTAGACAGCCAGTTAGCCTGCCAGAATGTCTTCAGTGTGGGAGGAGACTGGAGTACACAGAGAAAATACACACATTAAGTGTTTGAAGTTGGGCCTATGGTTGGACATAGTTATAGTTACATAGTCAGTGAGGTTGAAAAAAGACAAGTCAAACCCATGTGTGTGTTTTGTCAGTATTACATTGTATATCCCCCAATGTTGTGGTTCCTTAGGTGTGCATCTAGTACATGAAGTTTAGATACAAGTGTAGAGTTCGAGTGGGAGATGGGTGGTGGTCCTGTACCAAAATTTCACCCTGAACGAGAAAAGGCTGAGGTTTTACTTTTAGTGTTGGGCTATATGGGCATGATTGAACAGTTAAATCCACAATCCCTATGACCTGGCCTATCATGAATTTCTGAAGTATGGAAGGTTGGACTGGCAGTCTTGGTAACACCTGCCTTGACGTCAACCACAAGCATATTGGAGAAAGGAGACAAACATTTGACAGCAGCAACCGTCTATAAAGACTTTGCCAATGATCAGCAGCTGAACGGTTGGTGCAAGTTACACCTGTTCTGATGGTTAAGTACCTGAACTGTTCCATCCGCTGTCATGGTCAAGAGCGTGAACTGTCTGTAAAGTTCCAGCTACCATATGGTTATGTGCCTGCACTTGTGAGCTGCAAAAGTCCAGAGGATATGATATGGACTTTTCATTCTACAGTTTTCAGTTCTACAGAGTTGCAATTATTCTGCAGCTGCGATCTGATCACCGGATGTCTAAGACTCTGTTGTGCATCAGCGGGTATGGAGGACTTTGACAAGTTTCTACAAGTTTAAATTCTTGGAAAGGAAAGTTTCATGTTCATATCTGCTCCTGTGCTTTCGAAAGGAGAAGTTTGGTGTTCTTCTGTTATCCAAACTTAAAAAGAAACTATATTTTGGATATTTTTGGATATTATTCAGCCCCAACATAGCCAAATGAGATGTTTGGTGCAGGTAAATCAGACAGGGAAAGCAAAGTCGGTATCTACACTTTAGATCAGGGATTTGCAATTAGCGGACCTCCAGCTGTTGCAGAACTACAAATCCCATGAGGCATAGCAAGACTCCGACAGCCACAAGCATGACACCCAGAGGCAGATGCATGATGGGGCTTGTAGTTTTGCAACAGCTGGAGGTCCGCTAATTGCATATCCCCTGCTTTAGATCCCCCATTTTTCATACAAGGTAAACCTTATAAAAACAAATATCAGGTGCTTTCTTCATTGCCTTTGCATACAGTTGCAGGCGTTACACGATTTGTGAGCCAGGGGGTGTCTTGGGAAATAAGACCAAACTAGTAAAAAGCTGAATCCCACCCTATACGCTCTGAATTCTTCCTCTCCCAAGGGCAAAAACGTATAGATTTATTGTGTGTATCTGTCATGTGGTCTAATTCCAAAATATTGCCCTATGCCCTAGGACAGGGGTAGGGAACCTGCGGCTCTCCAGCTGTTGTAGAACTACATTTCCCATCATTCTTCTGGGAGTAATCGTATCCATCAGCCTTGCAATGCCTCATGGGAAATGTAGTTCTACAACAGCTGGAGAGCCGCAGGTTCCCTACCCCTGCCCTAGGAGATAACATTTATATATGTTGTGGCAAGAATTGCTATTCATGGATCCCTACCCATGATGCAGGATGGTGCTACCTTGCCTCCCTGGTTCCAATAATGGGTATAGTGGGAAATGAGAAAAACACTTCAAGCCAGTCCACACCCTAGATACCCCCTTAAAACAAAGTAAAAAACTTTTCACTGAAGGAGACGTGACCTGGTTCCCCCACACAGACAGGTTGGGGAATAGAAAGAAGAGGTTAAATAATTACTCTAGGATTATTGATATCATGAAAAGAATTCAGCCGATATAAAACTTGAGTATCGAACAGAGAGCATTAAGGAAACAAAATATAAACGCATGACCTAGCCATAGAAAGCACGAGTGTTGTCCTCACCGGGTTATGTGATGGTAGTGAGGATTATGAATGTTGTAAATGGATAAACAGTTTAGAAGGCCCAGATTATTAGGACATTATTGCTCAACATAGAAAGGCAGTAGCAGGATTGCAAGAGGGGTCTAGAAATATAGCAAAGGATGGTTGGAACCCTTTTAAAGTATTGGGAGGATTTGGGTCTATATATTTTCATGGTTACAAGAAATGGCTATCATAATAGTATTGCTTTTCCTACTCTTTATGCCTGTTAATTGTTTTATACCCAATTGCTCACACTACTCGACCCTCTGATCCAGCTGCTGCAAATAAGATGCATCGTGCCCTTCAACATGCTTATAGTATAGACCTAGAAATCAGGTTTATGATTTAAGAGGGGATTGAAAGAGTATACAAGTATCCATTTTGTTCTTATTGTGTTAGAATTTCTCCCCACAGCATGACTTGTAACCTGCAATTAGCTTGTTCTTGGAATGCAGGCACCCACCCTAGACCATCTCTTGTAAAGGCACCTATGGGTCACAGGTTTTTCAACTTCTAGTGGACAGTCCGTACAACCAGTTTATACCAGTTATTGAACACGAACACAGTTTTGTAATTACACCATCTTTGTCTCAATACTGAATATAAGCAAAGCCTTTCACTTCAATAAATGACATTTTGGACACAGCCTGCTTCACGTCTCATTGCTGTCTCCAGATATCCGAGGGTCCAGCTGGTCAGCCTGTGATCAGGGTGGTTCTCATCATTAAATTCCTTTCAAATCATAGGAGAGGGTCTAGTTGACCACTGGTCTTCAAAAACAGACAACTCCTGCCAACATCCCTAAACACTCAGAAAGAATTACCCCCAGTGGGAACTTTTTAGGCAGATTGGGAAGTAGTAGGAAGGTAGAACACGTGTAAAATCTTACAAAATGTTATAAGTTTACAAGCCTAAAACATAGCCCAAAAGGGGACAATTGTACATCACGGTCAGGACACCTGGGGTCAGGTGACAGATGCACACTGCTGGGGTGTGAATCGCACTGCTAAGGTTGTGAACCTATAGCAAACTGCTGCTAATGAGCTCCGGCTGGTATGGGAAGAGGGGCCTCTGGAGCACAGACAGGGAGCTAGTGCATCGGTTTCCTCAGGGCGCGGAGTCTAAGAGCCAGTAGGTATTCTCCAGAGCCTCTGGTGGTGAGGATGGATTTGGCTGCAACTGGATCCAGGTCGCGGCCCCCGGGGTCCCCTAGCTCATGCTCCGCTGGCTACAGGTGGAAGAGAGGAAGCAGCAGAACAGGAACAGCAAGGATTGTCAGCAGCCTAGCCAAAAGTTCAGGGCCACAGACAGACGGAAGAGCACACAAAGGTTTGGGTATCAAGCAGACAGGAGAAACAGAACAAGCTGAGGGTCAGGGTATCAGGCAGGCAGGGATAGTCAGAACAAGTCAAAGGTCAGTAAACCAAAATGGACGAAATGGAGCATACGACAGGAACCACACACAAAGCCAAACAAATATCGGCAAGGAGGCTTTGCAGCATATGGTCTTAACCCCAGTCTCCCATTAAGGAAACCCTATTTGAGTTCACTAAGATTACTTAGCCCACAGGTGGTGATGTGCACGGCCTCTAGGCTGACAACCAAAGAGGTAAGCAAACAGAGGACATGAATGTTACTATGGGTTCATGACAATCACAAGATCACATATGATAAAAGGAACAAAGAAGCAGCCAAATCACCAGGTATGCTGGAGCACCAAGCTGGCCAAGGTGGAATAGAGACCCAACGAGTTTCAGAAACATTTGTATATTCCTACTTCAGGGGGAAGAGCGAAGGGTGCAGAACATCTACAATGTAATGGCGTAACAAAGGGTGTACAATAATTTAAGCAAACGGGCCACCATAAAGCAGAATAATGCATACTTTGTCATCATGCATAAAAAACATATGTACGATACCATCATATCCCAGTGGAATGTAATATCCCACCCGGCAGACCTGGAGTAGGTGTAGCCAAAATGCAGAGCAGCTCCCTGCACATGCAGGGACCATAAATAGTGAGCCGTGGTCCCTGCATGTACAATACAAAACTGATTACCCTTTGGGAATCCATGCGTCTGCTGTCTGACGCAAGTACAAAAAGTTTGAAATATGACCCTCTACCACAACCTAACGGTCCTATCACACGTACGGACCAGTTTAGGTCCACCTCTGTTTCCTCTCTGGAGCCACGGATGTCAGAGGTGACATGTCCGCCAACATCCGATCTGCTAAATCCAGATGGATGAAAACCCAATTTTCCATTCGTCTGGCGGATAGAGGAGATCCGAGCTCTGAGAGGTCCATCTGCTGCTCAGCAGGGGTGAATGGATGGATCTCCCCTGAGTAGCAGAGTGTCAAAACAGATTCAGCACGTGTGAAAGAGCCCTAACATATAGGCTGAGGAGGGGAGCACGGATGAGACAAGCACCCATGGGAGCAAATACAGATTGATTACACAGGGGAATTGCCGAACATGGCACACCAGAACAAATATTTGCTGGTTGTTGTGGGTTTTCATCACTGGGTTGAAGCTTTCCCTACCAGAAACTCTACTGCCGCTACTACTGCAAGAATCTTGGTCAAAGAAATATTTAGTCGGTTGGGGGGATACCACAGGTTCTAGGCATTGACAATGGTCCAGAGTCTGCAGGACAGGTTGAACGAATGAAACGGACAATTAAATGCACGCTTAAAAAGCTTGCAAATGAGCAAGGTGCCGTTTGGGACGAGAAATTACCATTTGTTCCGGCAAACATTCGTTGCAGAGTTTGCAGGTCCATAAGCTTTACCCCTTATGAAGCTCGGCAGAACAATGAGAACGTGGGAACATCTGATAAATCCGGTCCCAGAAGCATTAGAAAAAAACGGTCAATATCTGAATCATGGGTAGAGATCTAAAAAAGATCAAATGATTACAGTGCCTACGGCCATGTGTGCCACTGATTAATGAACCCATAAATGCTCAGCAGTGGTTTGATGCAATGGGAGACACCAGGGAAGACCAAATTGGGGATCAAGTGAGGTCACAGGATTTCTGTGTTTCGCCCATTTCCTAGGGCAAAATGGAAGGGCCCCTATGCAGTCAAACTGAGGGTCCAATTTTGTCCATTAGATTTTGTACATAATAGGTCAAGATGGAGTCATGCATCTCAGCTCAAAGCATTTAAAAAATGAAGAAAAGAAAAAAAAACAAAAAAACAAACTGATTTGATGGATGAGAGCATTGTCTAACTTTTTTCCCTGGGATTGTCTTTCAGGTCCCAGGAGTAGTGTGAATGTCAGGAGACTACACCAAAATGAAGACACCCCCTCCTCCCCCACCCCCAAAGACAAGCCTTCTCCATTAACATGTATGGATATTAGCATCAATTGCTTTACTAATTTGCACCAAACATCAGTGGAAAACACAACCCTACACCATAATCCCACCTTCACCGAATTGTTTGGACCGGTGCACAACGTAAGGCCCATAAAAGACATGGATGAGCGAGTTTGGGGTGGAGGAACTTGACTGGGCTGAACAGATTCCTGACCTCAACCCAATAGAACACCTTTGGGATAAATTGGAGCGGAGACTGCTAGCCAGGCCTTCTCATCCAACATCAGTGCCTGACTGCACATATATGCTTCTGGAAGAATGGTCAAACCTTCCCATAGACTCTCCAAAACCTTGTGGACGGCCTTCCCAGAAGAGGTGAAGCTGTTATAGCTGCAAAGGGTGGGCCACCTCAATATTGAACCCTACAGACTAAGACTGGGATGCCATTAAAGTTCCTGTGCATGTAAAGGCAGGCGTCCCAATACTTTTGCTAATATACAGTGTATAAAAACAGGACAAAAAATATATTCTCCTGCTGCCAATGATCACAACGATCCCACATGTGTATGTTAGGTGTATGGACTTGTAGTACGGCCCAGAAACAATAGTGTGCATTTCTTGGTTTTTAATCCTGCCTAACACATGGATACTGATTAAAAAAAAATACACAAAATATACTGACCTTTGACCCTTACCCTGGCACTGACCTAGATCTTCGCGAGACCGCTGTGCAGGTACAAGTGTGGCCCCACAGGAAAAAGGGGGAAAAAAAAAAAAAAACACAACTCCCATAAGACTGCATATCCAGTTGTACGCAAAAGTTTTGGAACCCCTGACAATTTCCATGATTGTCATTTATAAATATTTGGGTGTTTGGATCAGCAATTTAATTTTGATCCATCAAATAACTGAAGGACGCAGTAATATTTCAGTAGTGCAATGAGGTTTATTGGATTAACAGAAAATGTGCAATATGCATCAAAACGAAATTAGACAGGTGCATAAATTTGGGCACCCTTGTCATTTTGTTGATTTGAATACCTGTAACTACTTAGCACTGATTAATTGGAACGCACAAATGGTTTGTTGAGCTCATTAAGCCTTGAACTTCATAGACAGGGGCATCCAATCATGAGAAAAGGTATTTAAGGTGGCCAATTAGAAGTGGTTGTTCTCTTTGACTCTCCTCTGAAGAGTGGCAACATGGGGGCCTCAAAACAACTCTCAAATGACCTGAAAACAAAGATTGTTCTACATTATGGTTTGGGGGAAGGCTACAAAAAGTTATGGCAGAGATCTCAGCTGTCAGTGTCCCCTGTGAGGAAATGGAAGACCACAGGCACAGTTCTTGTGGCCAGAAGTGGCAGCCACAAAATATTGGAGAGGCAAAGGATGAGGATAACGGTCAAAAACAGCCTACAGACCACCTCCAACATCAGCTTGCTGCAGATGGTGTCACTGTGCGTCGTTCAACAATTCAGCGCACTTTGCACAGGGAGAAGCTGTGTGGGGGATGGGAAAGAAGCCTTTTCTGAACACAGCCACAGATGGAGTCGCTTGAGGGATGCAAATGCACATTTGGACAAAGATTGAGTTAATTGGTCATAAAGGGCGTTATGCATGGCAGCAAAAGAACGCAGCGTTCCAATAAAAACCCTTGCTATCCACAGTAAAATTTGGTGGAGGTTCCATCATGCTGTGGGGCTGTGTGGCGGTGCCGGCACTGGGAATCTGGTTAAAGTTGAGGGTTGCATGGATTCCACTCAATATCAGCAGATTGAGAATGTTGAGGAGTCACAAAGTTGAAGTTAGGCCAGGGCTGGATATTGCAACAAGACGACCCAAAACACATCTCAAAATCTACTCGGGAGTTTATACAGAGGAAGAAGTCCAATGTTCTGGAATGGCCATCCCAGTCCCCAGACCTGAATATCATTGAACTTCTGTGGGGTGATGGAAGCACGCTGTCCATACTGGGCAACCATCAAACCCAACTGAACTGGAGAGGTTTTGTAAGGAGGAATGGTGCAAAATCCATTCATGCAGAATCCAGACACTCATTACAGCTATAGGAAGCTTATAGAAGCTGTTATTTCTGCTAAAGGAGGCTCTACTAAAGATTGATGGGATTTTTCTGTTGGGGTGCCCAAATGTATGCACCTAATTTCGTTTTGATGCATATTGCGCATTTTCTGTTAATTTAATAAACCTCATTTCATTACTGAAATATTACTGCGCCCTTCAGTTATTTGGATCAGCAATTTCATTTTGATCCAAACACCCAAATATTTATAAATGGCAATCATGGAAATTGTCAAAGGTTCCTAAACTTCTGCATACAACTGCATGCAATCGGCAGGATGGGGTTAAACCAGCAATTGTACAGCAGTAGCCCAGCTTTACTCTTCACTTTAACCAAATACGTGACAAAATCACAAGAACTGTGCAAATTCTGACTTTAAAAAGTCAAGTATCAATAAGTTATATCATAGCTCCGCCACTGGGCGTCTCACTATTTGGTGGCAGAGATATGCAGGGCTTCAGGTGAACAGTTTTGAAGCGACAGACGCAGCATAGCCAGCAAGTAAAGATGGAGCCACAGCAGCCAACAGTACAAGGTGACTGTCCACATACAGACACCATGGGGAGCAGACTAAACCCCCACCTCAAGGACTAGAGGGGACTTCTCATCTGTTCAAAAGAATTCAATGTTCAGTATCTATCCATTCATCTATCAGTAGCTCCTGGAGATTGGAAAGGTAAAATAAAAGCTGTTCCATTACTGAGAAAAGAACCTGACTGCAAAAGAGAACAGAACCCCCCCTTCACAACCCCACAATCCTTTCCTATCGAATAAAAGTCCCCCCGCTTCAAATAGTGCTCAAGGCCTACAGAGTTATTTTAGGTTCCCCTTATGAAGGGGCTCCCCTGTGTCGTGGAAATTCTAATGGGATCTATGTGGACATTTTTATTAGGAGGAGTTTTTATTGAAATTGTCATTATAGCTCCCTTTGCCAGTTTGCCGGTATTCGCTGTGTGTATAGCGAATATGGGTTTAACGGACAAAGAGGATAGACACCTTAGCAGTGAAAATCTTCCATTACCTGGTAACCGCACACTACCTGCCTCCGATCATCCTGGCCGGCAGGCGGTCTGAGCAGTTAACGCCGGAGCGAATGCCGGTCCGGATCTTTGGGGCGCGATGCACATTCCACGGCACTGGCAGGTGACCGTCAGCCGGGAGGGCCCCTGTATTTTGTACAGATTAATCCGTTTGGTGGGGACGTGTTTGTGCTGTGGAATCAATAGCGCTTTCTATGTAGGGAGAATGGTTTAAGCTTTCTGTTGGGTTTGATCCACATAACAGAAACCTGCAGCAATTTTCCTTTTGTGCATAAATTAACCTCTAATGGAACAGTAGCATAATCACTATTATATATGATCCATAGAATCGTATTTAATAGGATTCACGCTAATGGTTAATGGCGGCAAAACATGCACATGAATTAGCGAAGCAGCCACCATGAGTTAACATGCTGGCCTTTTGGTATTCATGGTAGAAGGTTTGACATGGTTTTCAGCTCCATGTGTTTCTTTGTTAACTGGGGAGCGGCCATCTTTGCACACCTTTCAGCAGGAACTCATGTGTGCTGCCTTTGCTTGTTCATGAACATACACGCCCCTTTCTATTGTATCTTTTGTATTGTGTGTGCCATTGGTTGTTTGTATTCTGCCATGTGACCACCTTGGAGGTTGATTGGCTGATGTTGTATAGCCATCCCCTCCCACTGTAAACCCCTGTTTTGTGACTATAAAATAAACGAGGAAGCCTGAGACTGGTCCTTTTTGATGACCGTCGACCGTGAAGCAGCCTCCGTCTGAATTACTGGTTGATATCTAAACGCGTTAGGATTTCCTTATGCAAAGAGAGCTGAATATCTTATTAATATTTCTCCGACAATCTCATCATAGTGCTATAGGGAGAGGTTCCTGCTGCTCATGTGAGGGACAGAATATTGTTCTAAAATCATCTCATAGTGTTATAGGGAGATGTTCCTGCTGCTCCTGTGATGGACGGATTAATGGTCTAAAATCATCTCATTGTGTTATAGGGAGAGGTTCCTGCTGCTCCGATGAGGCCAAGATTATTGTTCTAAAATCATCTCATCATAGTGCTGCAGGGAGAGGTTCCTGCTGCTCCTGTGTGGGACAGATTGTTGTTCTAAAATCATCTCATAGTGCTATATGGAGAGGTTCTTGCTGCTCCTGTGAGGGACAGATTATTGAAAAAAAAAATAAATAAAATCATCTCATAGTGTTACAGGGAGAGGTTCCTGCTGCTCCAAGATGGACAGATTAATGTTCTAAAATCATCTCATAGTGTTATAGGGAGAGGTTCCTGCTGCTCCAATGAGGCAAAGATTATTGTTCTAAAATCATCTCATCATATTGCTAGAGGGAGAGCTTCCTACTTCTACTGTGAGGGACAGATTATTGTTCTAAAATCATCTCATGATAGTGCTATAGGGAGAGGTTCCTGCTACTCCTGTGAGGGACAGATTATTGTTCTAAAATCATCTCATACTGCTAGAGGGAGATGTCCCTGCTGCTCGGGTGAGCGACAGATTATTATTCTAAAATCATCTCATCATAGTGCTATAGGGAGAGGTTCCTGCTGCTCCTGTGAGGGACAATTTATTGTTCTAAAATTATCTCATAGTGCTATAGGGAGAGGTTCCCGCTGCTCTTATGAATGACAGATTATTGTTCTAAAATCATCTCATAGTGTTATAGGGAGAGGTTCCTGCTGCTCCTATGAGGCACAGATTATTGTTTTAAAATCATCTCATCATAGTGCCACAGGGAGAGGTTCCTGCTGCTCCTGTGAGGGACAGATTATTGTTCTAAAATCATCTCATCATAGTGCTAGAGGGAGAGATTCCTGCTGCTACTGTGAGGGACAGATTATTGTTCTAAAATCATCTCATCATAGTGCTATAGGGAGAGGTTCCTGCTGCTCTTATGAGGGACAGATTATTGTTCTAAAATCATCTCATAGTGCTATAGGGAGATATTCCTGCTACTCCTGTGAGGGACAGGTTATTGTTCTAAAATCATCTCATAATGCTATAGGGAGAAGTTCCTGCTGCTCCTAGGGGGGACAGATTATTGTTCAAAAATCATCACATAGTGCTATAGGAGAGGTTCCTGCTGCTCTTATGAATGACAGATTATTGTTCTAAAATCATCTCATAGTGTTATAGGGAGAGGTTCCAGCTGCTCCTATAAGGCACAGATTATTGTTTTAAAATCATCTCATCATAGTGCCACAGGGAGAGGTTCCTGCTGCTCCTGTGAGGGACAGATTATTGTTCTAAAATCATCTCATCATAGTGCTATAGGGAGAGGTTCCTGCTGCTCTTATGAGGGACAGATTATTGTTCTAAAATCATCTCATAGTGCAATAGGGAGAGATTCCTGCTGCTCCTGTGATGGACGGATTAATGGTCTAAAATCATATCATTGTGTTATAGGGAAAGGTTCCTGCTGCTCCGATGAGGAAAGATTATTGTTCTAAAATCATCTCATCATAGTGCTGCAGGGAGAGGTTCCTGCTGTTCCTGTGTGGGACAGATTGTTGTTCTAAAATCATCTCATAGTGCTATATGGAGAGGTTCTTGCTGCTCCTGTGAGGGACAGATTATTGTTCTAAAATCATCTCATCATAGTGCTATATGGAGAAGTTCCTGCTGCTCCTGTGAGGGACAGATTATTGTTCTAAAATCATCTCATCATAGTGCTAGAGGGAGAGGTTCCTGCTGCTACTGTGAGCAAAGGATTTTTATTCTAAAATCATCTCATCATAGTGCTATAGGGAGAGGTTCCTTCTGCTCCTGTGAGGGGCAGGTTATTGTTCTAAAATCATCTCATAGTGCTATAGGGAGAGGTTCCTGCTGCTCCTATGAGGCACAGTTTATTGTTCTAAAATCATCTCATCATAGTGCTACAGGGAGAGGTTCCTGCTGCTCCTGTGAGGGACAGATCATTGTTCTAAAATCATCTCATACTGCTAGAGGGAGAAGTTCCTGCTTCTCCTCTGAGGGACAGATTATTGTTCTAAAATCATCTCATCATAGTGCTACAGGGAGAGGTTCCTGCTGCTCCTGTGTGGGACAGATTGTTGTTCTAAAATCATCTCATAGTGCTATATGGAGAGGTTCCTGCTGCTCCTGTGAGGGACAGATTATTGTTCTAAAATCATCTCATCTTAGTGCTATAGGGAGAGGCTCCTGCTGCTCATGTGAGAGACAGAATATTGTTCTAAAATCATCTCATAGTGTTATAGGGAGATGTTCCTGCTGCTCCTGTGATGGACGGATTAATGGTCTAAAATCATCTCATTGTGTTATAGGGAGAGTCGGAGATATCGTGATACTCTACTAAAATCTTGTTATTGGAC
>BLSH010397672.1:3823-21608 GCA_018402905.1 Glandirana rugosa | reverse complement strand
GGTCCGAATCATGAGACCTGGTCATAGGCTGTAATGTGAAACTATCAGGAAATTACCAAGACCAAGCACTAAGACTGCACTGAGACAATTTTTGGGGATGGTTGGTTTCTGCAGAGACTTCATTGAAGGCTTTGCGGAAAAGGAAAGGCCCCTGTATGATTTTCTCAAAGGAGACAAGAAGGAAACAGACCCTTTAGATTGGTTGGAAGAGCATGAACAAGCGTTCACCAAGCTAAAAGTGAGTCTAATGCAGGCCCCGGCCTTAAGCAATCCGAATGCCGATTTGCCCTTTGCACTACAAGTGTATGCCTCTGCAGTGGCAATAACAGCGGTGCTGCTACAGGAGAGGCAGGGCAAGTGGGTACCTGTCGGATACTGGTCCAGAGTACTAAGCCTGGTAGAGGGGATTTGACGAATGTGTCAGAAATCTTTTGGCAGTGCACTGGGCGGTTCTCACCACAGAACACGTTGTGGGATTCGGCAAAATCATTCTGCAGACACCCCATTCCCCAATTAAAATGCTTTTGGAACGTACCCTCAGTGGAGTGTCCACCCAAAGGGTAGCCAGATGGCTAGTGGATTTAACCCCCAGAAATCTTACAGTGACCCATAAAGCCACATACACGCTCCCACAATTGTTGCAGTATGAGGGGGAGTAGCATGACTGTGGAGAGATACATCGGACCAGAACACAGGAGGTGTTTAGGGTAGCAACAGGTAATGAAGATCTTAAAGTCTGCGTGGATGGGTCAAGATATTGGGATGGAGGAAGTTTTTCACACAGGGTATGCCCTGTGGTGCCCCCAGACCAATGAGGAACTCATGGCCAAATGCCCTCGAAGCTTCTCTGCTCAAAGAGCCGAACTGGAAGCAGTGAGAGAGGCCATCACGCATTTCAGTTCAGGTCCAATAACCATATTCTCTGACAGCGCCTATGTCACAAGGTCATTGACCGAATACATGCCTTTGTGGCAGTCAAGGGGTTTCAGTGATGCCTCTGGGAAGGGCTTGGTACATAGTTCGGTGTTCAGAGACATATGGGAAAGAGCAAGTGTGGAGCCTCAGAGAGTGGCTATCATTAAGGTGAAAGCCCATCAAAGAAGTGGTGAGGAGGTTACCATGGCAACAAGGCAGATGAGCTGGCAAAAAAGGCAGCCCTGATAGGAGTCAGGTGGACACCCTATGATGCTGAGGGGAGACAGGCCTGGGAGGAACATAATTTTGAGGAGCTGGAAGCAGGTTCACATGAACTCTTGCCGGTGCTAAGGACGCCTACCCCGTGCTTAGCAGATGAGCAAAATAAGGAGGCCTTGAGCTTAATCAAAAAGCAGCTCAGAGGAAAAAGCGGCAGATGCTCCCCAAAATTATGTATTACAAGACTATTTACTGTTGAGGGAGACGCCAGAAGGACGAAGGTTTGTAGTGCCCTCCCAGCATCGAAAGTATTTAGCCCGCGAGAACCACAGGTTGACAGGCCATATGGGTGCACAGGATACAATGAAATTTGTACAGACTAAATACTGGTGTGAGGCAATGGGCAACACAATCTCACAGGTAGTGCAGGAATGTTTGGCCTAGGGTTCATTTGTGCGCAGATCAAAGGGACAGAAGCCAGTGTTAGCAAGGATACCGGTAGCTGATGGACCTTGGGAGAACTTGCAGATTGACTTTGTGAGTCCATTACCTAGTGCCTCTGGAGGGTACCGATATATGCCAGTATTGGTGGACGTCTTTTCGAAGTGGGTGGAGGCCATACCACTGAGAAAGGACTCGGCTACAGCTACAGCTTTGTGGACTGAAGTATTCTCAAGATTGGGGTTCCCCAAAGTACTAGAATCAGACAGGGGGACTCACTTTACCGGCAGGGTCATGAAAAATATTTGTGAGCTGCTGGGAGTAGAGCAAAGATTCCACATGCCATACCATCCACAGTCTGCGGGGATGGTTGAGAGAATGAATCGAATGCTAAAAGAGAGGCTTAAGAAGATGGTATTGCAATCAGGAAACTGGCTGACCCATCTGCCTTCTATCCTGATGGCTATACGAGGGTCTGCAGCGAAAGGTACATCATTAACCCCATATCAGTTGATGACGGGGAGAATGATGAACCTCAGCCATCCAGCAGACCCAATACTGAGTACCCCTCAGAGAAAGCGCTGAAAGGGATAAATTTCTGGTCCAGCTGCAAGAACAAGTACAGGGTTATTTGCAATTTGCTGCAAATAACATGGCACCTAAAGAGAAGGAACAGCCTGAAAGGTCTCCCATTAGCTTGAAGATTGGAGACAGGGTTATGGTGAAAAACTTGGTTTCCAAATCGTCCTGGGATGCACACTGGACAGGACCCTTCCCGGTCACTGTGGCCCTTAGCGATCAGGTGGTCAAAGTGAAGCGGATCATGGACAAAAAGGGTGCAAAAGGCATGAAAAGGAGGGAGATAGAAAAGTGGGTTCATGCTGATCAATTTAAAAGGTACTGCTTATAAGAATGGATTCCGCTCTTGTTCTTTTTCCAGAGTCCTAGTGGGGCGAAAGAATTAACAAGGTCTCTGGAAGATGGATGGAAGGATCATAATTGTCATGTTGGCGATCCACCTATGCCATATAACATCTCTAATTTATTCAGATGAGCATTCGGGGGATAATATGGAAAGTGAGAATCCTGAGGAGAACGGTGTATCCACTTCCATTAAGTCATGACGTTTGAGGTGTCCAAGATATCCAGAGATGTGGAGGAACCAGGGATACTCCTGGTGGCAAGTCTACAAGAGACAACCCATCAAGACTGCCAGGACCAATAGTGCCCAGAGTGATCCATTCATCAACAAAATAGAGGACCAACCTTGGATATATACATCAGCACTGGCCTATTCTCTTGAAGGAACCAAAGACACTTGCAGGTGTCCAAAGGCCGAGGACTGCCACACCAAGAGCTTCTATAACAGCAGAGAACGCCACTCAAAAGGTTATCCTGGTTACATCCAGAACCTGTGTGGACCTCGCAACAGAAGAGACCGCCAATACTCCAGATCGTTGAGGTTTCTGATTCTGTATTTCTCCTACGCAATTACACTAGGATTGCCACCTCATCCCTTAGAACCTGTAATTCATATGTGTAGGGGTTTAGAGGCAAATTTAATGCAGATAAATTTAATTACCACCTTAATCAGCCACAGAACCTGTGTAATATATGTGTTCGGGTTTAAAGGGATGAGGTGGCAACCCTAAATTACATGGACCATGAGAATTACAAGTGTGGGAATGTCAGGTAACTTACTATACTCTTCCCTGCAACATTAACCCACTTTACATGCCTGTAATCCACCCCGGCCTCCCAATAACCACTGGCAACTGACTGCACTTCCTGCAACACTGGGCTACTTTGCATGGTTGAAATCCACATTTACCTTCCTAAGACTTTTCAAAACAGCCATTTACACCTCTCTTTATTGTGTTACACTCACTATTTATGGTGCCTTGACCAAGATCAAACACCTAGCCTCATTTTGCCGTCTCCATTCGACTTTGTAATCCGCCCCCCTTTCACCATGTGCCTTTTTTATTAGCTCTTAATTGAATAATTGTTTAACCTCCCCCTACCCCATCTCAGTATAAATTCCATTCAACTCTTAGGATGGATTGCAAGGTTAGGCTTTCAATTTCTTGTGCAAAATTCCATTTTGGCACTTTAACAAAAGCAAGTGCTCAACGCCAAGATGTCTGGAAGTTCCCTGTCCTCTTCCTCAGCCTGTCGCCCTCTCTCCACCCTTCATGTTCCTACCAATCCCCTTTGCAATAATGCCCTCTCCCCTCAAACTCAATTCTTTACACCCCCTCTCCACCCCACAACCTGTACATATCTCCCTCACTTTTACACTATTACTACACTTATCACCTCCTGCTCTGAGTCCACATAATGTAACCACTCCCAATTCACTGCAGCCCTGCACCAAAATCCTACTCCCACCTTACTGCCCCCACCCTCCTACTCCTGAATTCTGGGGATATCACCCCAAACCCTGGCCGGCCACCATGTAACTCTAACCCCCAGGATTGGCAGCCATAACTGATGGCATCATGCGTGAGATGATACCAGGCCAAAGCGACACTGACTCCATCTTGCAGGGAAGTAACGTAAATAGTTAAGTTTTTTTTTTTTTCCTCGCTCTCCTTCTAACATGGCTGTTAGAACATCTGGTCCCTTTTCCCCAACCCCCTCTGCGGTGTGGACAGGCCAATTTAAAAAAGGAGGCTCTGATTACGGTTTATGGCCAGGAAGGCCCTGTCCACTTATCTTGAACATGCAAGACACTGCTGTTGGCCCATAAAATTACCCTGGCAGGTCTGACCAAGGGATGGCTACCTTGCTGCCTTACACTTACATGAAAACTTGCATACAGTCATAACTTCCGCTATAGGTACCCCATAGTGATGAACATGACATATTTGAAAGTAGAATTTCGGTCCGGATAATTCAAGAACAAACATTCACCCCTTGTCACCCAAGGAGGGATAGAATTAGTCCATTCCTTCCCCAGGGTCCTATGAGGTTTTAGAATTTTCATGTTTGGAGTCATATGAAAGCTTATTGCAAGCTGAGATTAAATTTCATTCTGTAAAATGATTTGGTCACAAGTTATGATCCATGCATGATTATGCAGCATGCATCTCCACAGTCCGCCCTGGACATTGTCTAAGGAAACTCCCTCTTCTACGAATGCCCAGAAGAGGTACGGCCCCACCCCTGGTGTTTCAAAGAAAAGAGACTGTGACCATCAGACAGGAGTTCTCCCTTATCAACCATCAGAGAACCAGGGAATCATCTTCAAAACACTGTTTAAGCAAAGACATTTCAAAGGCAAGGTATTTTTTTCAATCTGTTCTTTCGCTGTAAATTTGTCTCACTTTGTACTTAGATTTTTCTGTAAATATTTTATTGCACCTAAAAAAACTTGACCTTTTCATTATTAAACCTTATTTTGAAAAGTGTTAATTTTGTCTCTAAAGCTCTTAAACGCAACTATCATGAATCTGTTCCTTCGAAGAGCGCTACTGTCTTTAGAATAACGCATCTGAATATACCTGTCTGCAGGTGACAGCGTATGTACAGGCGTTGCTCTAAAATACTGGTATGGTTATATCCAGATCTTCTGGCCGGAAAATTCCAGAAGTGGTGGCAGAGAAAGGGTTAATTGTTTGAATTAGCCCGGTAACAAACGCTCTCAGGCGGCTGACACTTAGACGGTGGTCCCGCAAACTGGGAAACCTTTGTGCTGAAAGCAGCTGAGAGTGGCATTGTTACGTTCGTGACAAGTGCAGTATTGGATCAGGGGGGTCCTCGGTCGCCGATCGGTGAGGGCAGCGATCTGATACCCGCGTTCGTCACAATAACCACCTCTTATCTCAAATCCCCCGACTCCACGAGACACCCACCAACCCCCCCCCCCCATGTGTGTGCCGTCTGGAATGCCCGCTTAATCTAACCTACCCAACAGTCCTCTCCCAACCCCCTCACCTCAATCTACTTGCCATTACTGAAATCTGGCTCCAGGAATCAGACTGCCTCACCAGTGGTGGCCTCCTCTGGACTTACTCATCCAGACCCAGCAGACGAAAAAAAGCCAAGTTGGGCTTCTTTCCATTAAGCACCTTCTAAATTCTTAATGCAACATTCTTTCCCTCAGTTCTTTTCACGTGCACTGCATTAGTCTTCTCTCCAGTTTGAGGATTGCAGTAGTTTACTGGCCTCCCAGCCCTGTGTAGCACTTGATTACTTCTCTGCATGGCTACCCTACGTTTTCTTCTCTGAATTGCCAGCCATCCTCAGTGACTAACATTCTAAACAATTTTACTACCTCAGCCACTTCTCAACTTAAGCTCCTCTTATCCAAACAATGGACACAAACCACCACTCACTCCAATAGCAACATTTACCTTGTATTCTCCCACCTCTGCAACCTCTCAAGCACCCCCTATTCCTCTCTCCGATCACCACCTTATCCATTTTACTAGTCGTATCTCCTACCTCCCATGCTGCCAACCAGCAAACACAGTTACTGCAGGAGCCTTCCCCACCTTTTTATCATAAAGGCCATCAGTAGCAGAATGGGGGGGGGGGGGGAGAAAAAATAAATAAATAAAAAAACAAAACAATCGCACCCCTGTCCTGCCCACTTCAGTCTACAGCATTGTCATCCTCCCTAGACACCCATTCCTTCTACATGCAGAAGACACCAGAAGTCTCAAGAGATGCAGCCGTGCTCTCGAGGGTAAAACTAAACCCCTGCAAGACTTCAGCCTCTACAAATCAGCCCTTCTCCAATACAACTCCTGCCTCCACACTGCTAAACAGACCTACAACACAAATCAAAACTGATGTGAAAACTGATGTGGAAATATTTTAGATATTCTGGTGAAGTGATGTATATTTGGATCAGACCCTTATTAGGACTGTGGAAATCCATATTTGCATTCAGGTGCTCAAAGATATCCCTTGTTTGGTCTCTTAATTCAGAATTTGTCCCCTAAGAGAGATCTGAATATACCGTGCCCAGTAAAATGTATATATTTTACAGGAAAAATATGTACTTAATATATTTCATGGTTGCATATAAAGCATTCGTCTGGTTTGTGCACAAGGCTGGTTCAAGATAGCATTGTCTGGTACCTTCAATAGCTTATTTAAATGCAGGGCAATTAAGTGTATCCCTTATTATTTCGCCTTCAAAAGACGAGAATGGGAGGGCTTCTTCCCATACCCTGGAACATTGGTAACGAAGTTACCCTGTTGTCTTCAAGAGGGGCAGTCAGACATCACGTCTCCATCTAAGGCAGATTCTTAACACGTTCATTTGGAAACTGTTGGTGGTTTTAATACCTGGCCTCTTGTGCTGAGCTTAAAAACCAACAAGCTTCAATTCTGGCCAATCAGGAGTCAATGGAACTCCAGTCAATCAGGGAAGGCCTCTACCTGGATGGGTGGGCGTGGGCAGAGCAAGGGCATAAAAGCAGGAAAACAGACTTCCTGGCTCTGTTTGATGGTTCGTTACAACATGGGGACGTAAGGCTTTGTCACCATAATTCTTTTCCCCCGCTCTTTTCTTTACTTAGTAACATTCTGTTTTTATGTGGAACAACTATTTTCGTTTTTGTAATCCTCACTTTGTATGTTAGCAATAATTATGATGCTTTTAAGATTGTAACATTTACCCCAGATTTGGTTATATCCAATTAGTGACCAGCTTCTTTTCACAAAGGTGTCATCGTTTATTGGTTTTATTCTTAACTGACAGCACTGGTTGCTTCTAGTATCCACAAAAGGTATAAATCACTTATTTTATTTATCATTAAGCATATAAGTGTTAGGTAAAAATTGCTTTAACAGATGGTGCCCCGTGTGAGGAGTTTAACGTTTAGATGATTGTGGGTTCAGGCAGGCTTATCTAAGTCTTTGATTTTCACCTCTGTCTGAACACCTAAACTAGTAAACTAAGAACTTTTCTTTTTTTTTTTACCTTTTATCTGTACTAACACTTTGATGAGACTGATTTTGAATAGGATAATTAAAATACGATTGTGAGTGTGGATAAGGGCTGCGTTTCCACTAGTGCAACTCCAAAGTCGCACGATTTAGAGTGACTGTGGTGCGATTTTGAGTGCGACTTTGATCCAAATTTACACTCTGGGTCGAGGTTGCATCGGCAAATCGCATTAGATTACTGCAGGTACCTTTTCCAATTCGCTGCAACTTTAAGTCGCATAGATTGGCACAGGGGCCATTGAAATCAATGGGCTGTGACTTGTAATGCTACTTTATGTGTTCAGAGTGGCATGACAAGTTTTGCTAGTGGAAACGGACACTAGGTCACCTTGAATGATCTTGATGTGTATGAATCTGTATTTCTGGATAATCTACTAACTGGGGATTGTAAACGTTGTAGTTTTGTGAACACTGGTTATAGTATAACTGCTACAAACCTTATTGCTAATAATGCCTTTTTTACCAAAAAGCAGATCCAGTTGACCCTTGAATGAGATTAGGCCAGGCTTTGTGATTGAAAGGCACATGTGGGAAGGGAGCTGTGTTTCCACTAGTGCATCTTCAACATCACACGATTTAGAGAGGGACTGTGAAGTGCAACTTTAGTGCGACTTTGAATGCAACTTTGCAATCCAAATTTACACGCTGAGTTGAAGTCGCATCAGAGTACTGCAGGTACCTTTTCCAATTCGCTGCAACTTTAAGTTGCATAGACTGGAACAGGAGCTATTGAAATCAATGGGCTGTGACTTGTAATGCAACTTTATGTCCAAGGTCGCATGACCAGTCGCACTTGTGGAAACAGAGACTAAATCCCACTAAATGTACTTGAGTATGAATCTTTCTTCCTTGCAATTAATAACTGGAAATTGTAATTAGACCTGTATACTATACTGTGGCTGATGGGAACCATATTGCTAAAACCCCATTCTCACCTAAGCCTTTTTCAACTTGTAAATCGCTCATGTGTGAATAGTTGTGCCTCAAGTAACTGCCTTTGGTACTCCAAGCAGTCATATTGTTTCTTGATTATCCAAGTTTGATCTCATCATTCTTGGGATAACAGGAGTAGCCCTAATTTAGGTAGTTCTCTTAGAATATTTCAGAAAGTCCACGGGGAGAGATTGAACTATTAACGAGTTCTGGAATATCTCTAGGTTTTTCTTTGGAGTCACGAACAAGGAAAAAGTTAAATATTGTTCTGACAAGTAGTGAAAAAGAAAAAAACGGGGCCGGGGAGGGACCGGCCACCCAATCATCGATTAGAGATTAGCTACCTCTGAGGCAACCGATTAAAGGTTGGGAAATCGGTTCAGGGTTCAATCCGTTAGGATGGGAAATCAAATTGCTTCAAGGAGGGGGTCTGGGTGTGGTAAACCCTACCAACTGACCCCAAGGGAAGAGATGATAGATAAATATGGACCCTGGATGATAAAATATATTTGTGATTGGGAACGGTGGACTGGAATGAAGCTTTCGAAGAGAGGTAGTATGGGAGTATGGGAACAGCTGTGGTCTGGTCATCACAAGATGACGCGGCCACAGGAAAGAGATGCTTGGGCTATATGGATGCTGGAGTCAGTGAATAGGGCAGAGGAAGGGAATGTTTTGACTATGGGATTTAAGGAGAAATCATTCCAAGCACTACTTGAGGGTAGGGACAATCAGAAATGGTCTCAACCATGGGCATCCGCAGAACTTTTTTCGGGGGGGGGGGCATCATTTTAAGGTCACCCATGCTCTGCCCCTTTTTGACAATGTCATTATCACGGTCAGAGACTGCAGACATAGTACAAGAGATGGTCAGACTGCGGACATAGTACAGGAGATGGTCAGAGACTGTGGACATGGTACAGGAGATGGTCAGAGACTGTGGACATGGTACAGGAGATGGTCAGAGACTGCAGACATAATACAGAAGACGTCAGAGACTGCATACATAGCCCAAGAGACTGTCAGAAACTGCATACATGGCTCAAAAGAATAAAGGACCTAGTGGGGAACCCCTGATCCGATCCCTGATTCCAGGGGGGGCAACTGCCCCCCCTTGCCCCTACCTGCAGACGCCTATGGTCTCAACCCCAAAGTTGTGGCAGTGATGAACAGGGGGACAAGGAGCAATTGTCAGGGCCTAGGCCCTATGCAGGTGCCCAGTCCGTAACAGAAAAGTGCTTAAGTGCTGATATGAACTGTCAACTTTCAGTGGCTGACAATAAGGGAACGACACAACATAACAAGTTTGATACCCGAGTAAAAGGTGAATTACAGGGGGAGGGTGTGGCACAGGAACGGGAAGAGGAGGGCCAAGCAGCCAGCCAAGAGAAGGCTATGCTGGCATTAAGGGAGAAAAGCCTCCAGGCAGAAGGGATACTTTCTGTCCCTCTGATGGAAGAGGATGGGACATTAAATATCACTGGTAAAAGGTGTAGTAAGCGTGCAGGAAGGACTCCGCTGATCTTTGCATCCAGGTGGTTGGCAAAGTAGTATGTACATTTGAAGTTACAAAACACGTCCCTAAAAGATGCTCTAGAAATATCAAGTAAGGTTAGTGCTTTAGAAGCTTCTATGGCAAATTCTGATGCTATCCACCAGAAAGTAGTAATAGAAAACCAGAGATTACAGGAAGAAGTTCATCAGCTTAGAAAGAGACTGAAGGATGCAGAAAGTGAGGGGAAGGGATTATCGGTCCGCTGCCAGGAGCAACTTGCTCAGTGTTCAGATAGAGTGGATGACAAAGGAAAAGATTTGGGGATCGCTGAGGTCAGTGGGACATCCTCCCCACCTAAGGTATGTACCAATAGGAATAAATACACAGAAGGTAAGAGCTCTTTAAAAATTGCCCCTATATTCTGTAAGTCACAAGAAAGAACTACTAATCCAGGAAAAGCCATCCCACTATCAGCTACTGAACCTCCTCAGTCATCTAAAACAAAACCTTTAGTTAAGGAGATGCTATACAACGTTAGATAAGGTTAAATGCCATTTATGTGGACTCTTTGGCCACATAGTGAAATTCTGTTTATCCAGTCCCATTGAAAAAGTAATGAAGCAAAATTCCTATAGAACAAAGACGTGATTTTGAAGGGCACTCAGCACGCTTTGCAACGTGATCTAGGGGTAATCCGTATGAAAAGCCCAGATCATGGGTCCCATTCCAAGATCCTAAGGTAAGGAATGCATCCATACAGGCTGAGTATGGGCTAATGAAATGGGATGGATCTTTGGGGAGAAGTTCAACCCTACAAAACAGATTTTAGGGGTTAAAAAAAAAAAAAAAAAAAAAGGGAGGTACAGGTCATTATAGAAAACAGGCCTGTATTTGGGGTGTCTAGTTTGCCTTCAAGCTAGCCAATTGTGAGTGCTTATGGTGTGAAATACATGGAATGTATGTTGTGTCATCTGATTTACCTTTGTTGTCTCAGCTGCTGACAGCCCACTGAAAACTGACCTTCTTTCTAGCCAGGCCTGAGAGTGAAGAGAACTGTATTAAACATGCAAATGTGTATTCAATGTAATGCGCTTTGTTTTTCAGAGAGAAAGTTCTAAAGCGTTTCTATTTGGGGAGGTATTATAATTGGTAGATAAGCAGTACCGCTAAAAAAGGTATTACAAGCTGCTCATATTTTAACCATGGTGAATTTTTTTTTTTTTTTTTTTAATTAATGGTATACCGTAAACAAAATCCACATGGTAATTAAGTTGAGCTCAATATTTGGTATTTGGGGAAAAAGTGCACTGTTACAAAACATACAAGCATGTGTTGCACTACATGCCACAAAGGCTTTTTTATTTGTTTTGAATGTTAATGCTTTTTATATCAGGTACCTAACCTTCGGTTATTTTTTTCTAGGGGGAAGAAAAATTTAATGTTCATTACTAAATTTTATATGTGTTTTATCCCTGAGATTCGATAATTTGGGTTCATGGCTCAGAACAGATCATGGCCTCCACATACAACTTAATGTAACATTGTTTTTTGTCCTGGTTGGTTTGGTTTCACATGTGAAGGTTTTAGGTTTATCACCATTTAGTTGGTGCTTCCATTTGTCCGTCTGCTTGAATGTGTTTTGTCTACCTTGTGTGGGTTGTAGGTTCTGGTCCAACAGGTGTGGAGCTCTGGTAGGAATGAGCTTCTTTGCTCCAGTGATTTGCAGAACCAACTGGCTAAAGTCCGCAATCCCCCATTACCAGGGACAATAGGATTGGTCATCTCCAGTCTAAAGCTGGAAACCCACTGCACAATATCCTGCAGGTGCTTTCTCCTTTGGATTTGCTGGGGCCATGTGATGTGAGATCTGGCCTTGAGGGTTTTCACTTGTGTGCGGTCAGGTGGGCCCTTGCGCTGCATGGTTCTGGTAAGTCTGGGGTAAATCGGACAGCCAGGATTGTACAGTGTGTATGGGGGGGGGGGGGGTCTTAGTTTAAATGATAAGTTGGTTAAGACAGCAGTGAATAATTGTACCGCTAACACGTATATTAGGCTAAGAAGTGTTATAAATATCTGTCAATGTTACTGTTTTTAGTGGTAAGTGTTTTATGTTCAGAGTTGGAATTGGATCTGGCAGATCTGTTACATGTCTGTTTCTTATTCCCAAGGATCGGTAGCCATGCTGATACTTTTAGTTCCATAGCTTTAACTGTTAGGGTTCTGCCATTTTAAGACTGCTTAACCCCCCGCTGCTGTTAATGTAATTAGGACATATCTAGAGAGTCCTGTTTTTTCAAACTCTGCTCATTGCCTCAGGCTTATGTAGGTGAATGACCCTAGCAGGCTGTGTGTCTCCAGTCGGTTTCCTGCCCCGTGTCACAGTGCAACTCGGCTCCTAGAGTTGGCCATTTGTCTGGTTTTACGTGGCTATGTGTTACTAGTTGTCTAATGGTCTTTGTTGTATCTGTCACTAATATCTGTTTCAATGCACACCTGTTGGCTTGAATTGTACCCCCTACTGTTCAGTGATCCCGGAGCCTCAGTGCTGCAAGGGATTTTTTTTTTGCCTATTGGCTGTTTGTGTCCAATAGCAGTAGTTCCTTAAGCTGGACACATTGCATATTTTTTCTGTTCAGTTTCCTGTACGCTTTCCCTCAGATATGTAGTGCGAGGGCCTGCCTGGTTGCCTACAGGTTCAGAGTGTTTGGGTCAGGCCTCGCACTTTGTGGTTCTGGTGAGTTAGGAGGAATGTCGTACAGGGAAATTGTACGAGAGTTGCATTGTGTGAGGCCAGATGTGGACTCTGCCTTAGCTTTCGTTATATGTATGCACTAGCTGTATTCTCCTTAGTACCCATAGGGTAACGGAGGAGTCTAGGACAGGAAGGACACCTAACTGGTAGTCTGTCTTGCATGCCAGCAAGAATAGCGTCCTGGTGCTGCACTATGCCCCTGAAATTCACGTGAGTGCAGTTTGATTAGTGTAGGCAGTTTAGGTTGTATGGGTGAAGGATAACATTGTCTGATTGCCGGATTGATAAACAGGTTAAAAGGGGGGGCAGGCTTTATAAAAGGGAGGAAGTGTACAAGTGGGAAGGCCGTTTCCAAGCCGGGTAGGCAGACCATTTCCCATACTTAAGTTAAAGAGAGGCTTAATGAAGACTGCCGGAGGAGCTGGGGGTGGAGCACTGGGTTAAACAATATGGAGCTGGAAGTTCTCATTAACCCATTGGGAAGTCTGGTGGTACAGGTCGGTGAAAGGGTTAGGAAATCCTACTTGCTCTGTCTGGCACCCAGGTACAATGAGAGGTGTTCCAGGACTTCGGAGAGGTGATTGCTTCTCAGTGGAACAAATTTCACTTTGTAAAGACAGGCAGGCGGGGGTAGTATCCAAGTTTGCTATGAGTCACATGGATTGGTGGATGACTCAGTTCCGTGGTTGTCAAAACCCAACTTGCATTATTCTCATCCCTGAGTGCAGGGACTGAACATTGCGCATACATCTCAGTCAATATGGGTACAATCCTATCAGACTCTACGGTTTTATACCCTAGAGTCCAACTTGTTCTGATGGTTTAGGAGTCTGGCCAACCTCAGATTGTTACTGGTGGGTGCTGGAGGAAGGGGTTGGGCTATGTCAATTGAAAAGGACAGAGTCATGAGACAATAGCTGGCACAGGGAGGGGTCATGTCTAATGGATGCCAGGGTAGTGTCTCAACTGGTCCTAAACAAAGTTAAAAATGCTTGAGACCAGGGTACTGGTGCTGGTATCACCTGTCTAGTGATGCACTGTATTCAGCATCAGGTTTTGTTTTAGGGATAAGCCTCTAAATTGTAATCAAAGTGCAGTCAGGTTTACCTAAATTCTAAAAGTTTAATCATTTTTCTCTTGCTCTCCTTTTTAAGATCTGTGTACCTGAGCTGCAAATGTACTGCTTGAACACGAATGTGGGATAGGAGTTTTTATTTGTTTTCTTTATCTTTTTGCCAAGTCGCTGCTGCAATCGATTGTTTAGGAATACAGCTTCAATGCCCTTTGACAAAGTGAAATGTGTGTGATAAATGGTCTTAGTTTTAATGCTGCTTCAACCATGTTTTACTTTTTTCTCATTTTTATGGTCCTTGTTCATTTTCATTAATTACCTCTTTCCTTCCCTTTTCTGGTTTATTATGCTCCCTAGGTTGTTCTTTTGGTTTCCATCTTAGATATTGTAACCAACACATCAGTCCTCTAATTTTTTGTAAATTTTGAGATTTTTGGCGTTCCTGTCCAACTCAGTTTTGAGTCAACTGGGGACCAACAGGCTTATAACGGTTTTCTGAAACATTGTACTACCATACTTCACAACCATGGAAACTAAAGTATCCCAGCACATCCAGGTCTTACTGTAATTCTACATCGCCCGGTCCACCTACTGCTTTAACCAAAGCCCCGCAAGTGTGGTGAACCCAGGGACTCGGAAATATCATGCAGTGTTGACTATCCCCACCTTCAGGGGCTCTAGTAAGATACTGGCTGTCTCTCTGGATTCCCCACAGGGTAAAGAGTCACTCTACCCATCCACATTACGACCCTTTTAAGTACTCAGTGTTAATGGCCAAACCATTGAGCCTGTCTGGAATGTCTCCAATAACTGTACACTGACATTTTCTTATTGTATTCATGCACTGCTGTCCGGAGGCCCAGCCCACCACTACCTGAAGCTACAACAAACCAAGCCATATCTTGAGACAAAAGGTGCAATGACTAGACTCTCCTGAACTTTCCGTCTACATGTTGAAAAGTGCCGTCTCGCAGTCCGATCCAATTTTTGCAATCGTTACAGAGCATACCTAAAGCTACAGGACTAGCTATGCCAGGATCCCGCCATTAAATTCTGCTCTTTCAAGGTAGAGGAGCGTGGAAACATTGCAGCATAGGCACTGATGGTCCAGATGTGAGGTCTCAAAAGGCACCAGGATTTCTTTGCAGTCTCAAGTCTACGTTGATGTGTCCTGTCGTGCTCAAAATAAGAGGAAGCTGCAGTGGTGGTGGTTGGGCCTTCCAGGCAGTTGTGGGTGGGTGCAAAATCATTGAGGGAGGGGTTAGACATTGCAGAGGGGTTCTTCCAACAAAGTAGGGTTCTTTAAATAAGTGGGCACTTCTGCTATTGCAACCATCCATCCATCTGAACCACTGCTTCTATCTTCACAGGTATGCCTAGATTGCTGATACATCCACCTTTCAACTGAATACAGCCTGCTTTTCATGCACATCTTTTCTCAATACTGGTAATCTGCATCTATATTCCTACAATTGCCTACCTCAAAATGAATTGACTGACTACTCACACTATTTTTGATGTTTAAGCTTGGGTCTTACCCAATTTATGGCTCCTTTATCTGCACATATTCTGCCCTTTTTGGCTCCCTTGATTATAGAGTGGAAAGGTCTGCTGTGATGTCTGTGTGCGTTATATTACCCCATTCCACCCACACCCATCACAGAATAAAACAAAGCTTTGCTTGCGGGGGAAGCATTGCAGGGGGTTAGACATTGCAGAGGGGTTCTTCCAACAAACTGGGGTTCTTTAAATAAGTGGGCACTTCAGTGATTTGCACAAGGCGCACACTAACATCAAACTACTTTCCATAACACCAGACTACAGGTAACCTCATTTCCAAATCCTCAGACTTTCCTCTGACACATATATTCCTTACCTCTCCTTTTCACAAAAGCAGCCTCTCTCAAACTCTTCTTCACCCCTCTCCCCCACCCCACAATCTATACACATCACCCTCACTTCTCCCCTCTCCCCATTACTGCACTCACAACCTCTAACTAAGCCCACATGCTAGCAAAACCAGGATGCTCAAGCAAATCTCCTATAAATCATATTCCCATGTTGCCTCCCTTTCTCTTCAGCTTCTCCTAGCCTCTGGAGATATTTCCCCAAACCCTGGGCCTCCCTCATTTACCACCCAACATGCCCATCACCACCCCACACCCTCTGGCAGTAGTCGCGATCTACGCAATTTAATCTCCATTCCCCTTCTTCCCAAAACCAGCCTCCCCTTCTCCTGTGCCCTCTGGAACGCCTGCTCTGTCTGCAACAAGCTCACCACTGTTCATGATCCATTTGTCACTAATTCCTTCAATCTTCTTGCAAACACCAAAACCTGGCTCCATGAATGCGATTCTCCTCTCCCATGGTGGCCTTCTCTGGACTCACTCCCCTTGGCCTAATGGACGCAAGGGAGGTGGAGTGGGAGCCCCCATATCCCCACAGAGCTTTCAGGTTCTTCTCTCCTCCCTCTTTCACTCATCATTTGAAGCCCACTGTATACGTCTATTCTCTCCAACCTCCCTAATAATTGCTGTGATCTATCGGCCTCCTGGACCACTGTTAGCTTTCCTTGATGAATTTTCTGCCTGGCTACCCTACTTTCTCTCTTCTGAAATTCCCACAATCGTTCTTGGGGACTTAAACATCCCAGTTAACACTACTGCTACTTCTAAACTTCTTAGTCTAACTTCCTCATTTGACCTGAAGCAATGGGTACAGGCTCCTACTCACACTGACGGAAACACCCTCGACCTTGTCTTCTATCTATGCACTCCATGCAACTTCAACAATCCTTTTCCCTTCACCGGCCACCCTCCAATTGCCTAACTGTCACCCGTAGAAACCTCCCCCAACTCAGCACTTCTCTCCTCTATTCTGCTACTGACCACCTCTATGAAAAAATCTCACCCCTGTTCTGCCCCAACCAAGCCACTACCATCTACAAAAAAATCCCTGTCCTCCACCCTTGACGAGCTAGCTCCCCTCACCACACACAAAATCAGGCCTCGACCCCTACAACCCTGGCAAACCAACACTAAAAATCTCAAAGCATAGCCACGCCCTTGAGCATCTGTGGCACAAGACAGTCTCTCAAAGCCTTCAAAACAAATCTGCCCTCCATAAATACAATTCTCGCCTCCACACTGCCAAGCAAACCTATTTTAACACTCAACACGTTCTCATCCAGTCCCCGTCAACTCTTCTCTGCCTTCAACTCCCTTAGTCTTCCTCCACCCACTAACACACTCACTGCCCAGGAGATTGCTAAGCACTTCAAAAGCAAGATTGACAATTCGTGATGAAATCTCCACTCTACAGGCATCTTCCCCAGTTAATACCCCATGTCAACAAGCACAAATCGACACTATCCTTGTTCAAACCTGCTACTATAAATGAGGCTGCTAAACTCCTTTCTAACACCCACCTAACCACTGGATCCTATTCCCTCTCAAATACTACATTCTTCTGACTATCCTGCACTCTAACTCACATCTTCAATCTCACTCTTCTGGCACCTTCCCTAATGCTCCAAAACATGCATTTGTCACCCCCATACTCAAAAAGCCATCCCTGGACCCTACCGATCTTAACAATCTACGCCCTATCTCCTTGCTCCCCTTTTCCTCCAAACTCCTCGAACGACTTGTCTACAACCAACTGAGTGAGCACCTTGTTAAGCATAACCTTCTTGACCCCCTTCAATCTGGATTCTGTCCTCAACACTCCTCAGAAACTGCCCTTCAACTCACAAATGACCTACTAACCGCTAAACTCAACACTACGCTGTACTCCTGGACCTTTCGGCTGCCTTTGCTACTGTCAACCACCCCCTGCTCCTCAAAAAAAAAAAAAAAAATTTACTCCCGCGGTCTCCGTGACTGTGCTCTTCAGTGGCTCTTGTCCTATCTATCCCATCGCACCTTCAGTGTGTCAGAACTACAGTAAAAAAAATAAATAAATAAATTCTCATATATATATATATATATATATA
>BLSH010397643.1:1682846-1698123 GCA_018402905.1 Glandirana rugosa | reverse complement strand
CCCCCACCTGTGATATTGGCTGCAATTTACCCCCACCTGTGATATTGGCTGCAATTTACCCCCACCTGTGATATTGACTGCAATTTACCCCCACCTGTGTTATTGGCTGCAATTTATCCCACCTGTGATACTGAGCTGTATACTGTGTCCTGTGATGCTGAGCTGTGTACTGTGTCCTGTGATGCTAAGCTGTATACTGTGTCCTGTGATGCTGAGCTGTATACTCCTGACACAATGTGTGGAATACAGGGGATGGGCTTATTAGAAGTAGGAGGGGTCAAAAAGGAAGGGCAGGGCCTGGCGCCCCCCCCCCCCAATCCTAAAACTTCACCAGCTGCCACTGCTGAAAGGCATAATGAGTTCTTTGAAAACGTAATTTGTTGCCTCAAGTTTTTGGAAAATGCTTAACCACTTCAGCTCTGGAGGGTTCACCCCCCCCCCTTCCTGACCATGCCATGCGTGGCCGTGCGACGCTGTACCCAAATAAAATTGATGTCCTTTGTCTCCCACAAATAGAGCTTTCTTATGGTGGTATTTGATCACCTCTGCAGCTTTTATTTTTTGCACTATTAACAAAAAATTACCAACAATTTTGAAAAAAACAAAAACAATATTTTTTACTTTCTGCTATAAAATACATGCAATAAAAAATGTAAAACATCAAATGTCTTCAACAATTTAGGCCAATATGTATTCTGCTACATATTTTTGGTAAAAAAAATCCCAATAAGCGTATATTGATTGGTTTGCGCAAAATTTATAGCGTCTACAAACTATGGGATAGATTTATGGACTTTTTCTTTTTTATACTAGTAATGGCGGCTATCAAACATTTTTAGTGGGACTGCAACAGTGCAGCGGACAAATCTGACACTAAGTGACACTTTTTGGGGACCAGTGCCAGTGACACCAATACAGTGATCACTGCTAAAAAAAATGCACGGTCACTGTACTAATGAGTCTGCCAGGGAAGGGGTTAACATCAAGGGCAATCAAAGGGTTAATTGTATTCCCTGGGAGTGCTTGCTAACTGTGTGGGAGTTGCTTTGACTGGGGGAAGACAGAGATCCATGTTCCTCCTTAGCAGGAACACAAGATCTCCATCTTCCCCTCTGACAGAACAGCAATCTACCTTGTTTACTTCTGTCTGCCTCGGGATCGATCGGCGGGTCTTGGTGGACATCAGGTCCGCTGGACCCACTGATTGGCTCCCATTGTGTCCAATCACAGCGGAAGAGGGTTTCCGGCGGCGCACGTGCATGCCTCAGACCTGAGGAAATGAATCATGTACAGGTACGTGATTTTGCTCTTAAAGGCCACCGTGACACAGTATATGTACGTAGGGCGGTCCTTAAGCAGTTAAAGAAAATAAAAATTAATTTTAAAAATGGCATATGGTGTCATTCATGACAGTTTGCTTACATAATATCATTTGATCGCTATGGTTAGTCACATCGTTCACATGATACCCCCGCCGCTCAGAGGATTGCACCACTGCGTGCCGCAGGGGACACATTAGTGCGCATGTCCTAGGCGATGTACAAGTATATTGCCTAGGCTGTACCTGCCACCTGTCCATTATAAATGTAATGTGGGTGGGCGGAAAGCGCTTAATGTGGATGTGTTCATTTATTTTTTCAAAAAGTGAACTTTGCCTTTAACCCTTTCGCTGCCACTTTGTGTAACTCAAACAAGCCAACTGTCAGCTGTCAGATGGAAGTGACTGGGTAGCTGTACAACAGCATCCACAAACATAGGAACACAAACACACATATTGGGGGTGCCTATACATGAATTGCACTACACATGTTATGTTACATAACTCTGTGCATACTGGAGTGAGAGAAATAAATCTAGGCCCATTATTTGTGGATAACTCTAAACTGATGACCTGTAGGGGCTTTCACAGCGACCTTGCTCTAATCAAACAGTAGAGTATCCTGGGTGACACCCATGGCTTCCTCCATCGACACAATGAACTACCCAAGGCCAGGTGTTATCCACAGCTGTGGTTCTCAACCTCAGCCCTCAAGTACCCCCAACGGGCCATGTTTTCAGTTTTCCTTTACTTTGCACGGCCGCTTTCAATCAATATCAATTACATGGTATTGATAAGAGCTATTTTATCTAACGCAAGTTCCCAAAACATAGCCTGTTGGGGGTACTTGAGGACTGAGGTTGAGAACCACTGATCCACAGGATTACCAGGTGAAAATAAAGGAAAAAAGCCTGAAAAAAATAATGCAGCCATCTCATCTAAGGACCGCTGCATTTCATAACTTTTTGGGGGTTTAGATAAACTTTAAAAATCCTAGTGCATAGAGGTTGCTGCAGTCGCTATTCTGGATAACGAATCCTTCTGCTGTTGTGGGGTGAGTAAGGCTTGATTCACATCAATGCATTTTGCTTTTCAGCGTTTTTTCAGTGCTTTTTGCTGTGATTGCTGCATTTTTTACAGCGTTTTTGATGCCTTTTTACTGCAGTTTTTACTGCAATTTTGAGGCGATTTGCATTTTGCTGGGTTTTTAAAAAATTTTTTGGGGGGGGGGGGGTTTGCATGCCAATTGAAGTCTATTACATGCAAAACGTTGCATTTTGTGGGGAAAAAAACCCTGACCCTTTCCAAAAACGCAGAGGCAAAAAAAGGCATTAATGTGAACATGTTCCATAGGAACACATGTTAAAAAAATTCCCTGCATTTCTGCAAAATGCAAAATGCATCAAAAAACTCATTAGTGTGAATCGAGCCTTAATCTTGTTCTCTTACCATCCACCCATGCAAATGCAGCAGCTACATATAATTTTGCACAGTTTCCCCCATCTTAGAGCAGGCAAACATGCAGTTTGTAGCCCATCCCTAATGCAGCCATGCTGTATATACAGCTCTCTTAAGCTTCTCTCAAACCAGCTACTGAAATGGTACCCCTTCCCCACAGCATAGCATCTACATATACAGCGTTCACACTCCCCATGGCCCATAGCATCCACATATACAGTGGCCATGCTACCTATGGACCACAGCAGCCACATATACTGTATGTTGTATTTACTCCCAATGGGAAGCCACATATGCAGCTTTCTTACTCCTCGTGGTACATAGCAGCCACATATACAGTGTCCATGCTACCCATGGACCACAGCAGCCAAATATACAGTGTCCTTACTCCCAATGGCCCATAGAAGCCACATATACAGCATCCTTACCCCTTACTCCTCTTGTGCAATACAGCTTGCAATTTGCACAGAGCAGCCAGAAATCTAGCAGTCCTCAAAGTTTTACAGTTTCTACTATTTGGGGTATCCCATGCTCCCTATTCCCACCAAAATTCCTTGTTCCACAGTAAAAGCACAAAACCAAACCCCCTAGACTGATTATTGAGCTAGTGGAAGATTGCCAAAAATGCTGTGTGCCTGGCTGTGCATATTGTGAACAGGAGAAATAGGCCCAATTGCCAGTGGCTCCTTCGGGTGTAGCACTACACATACAAGCCACATATACAGTGTCCTTTCTCCTGACAGGGGAAATAGGTCCAATTGCCAGTGGCTCCTGCAGGTGTAGCGCTACGCATACAAGCCACATATACACTGTCCTTACTCCTGATGGCCCATAGCAGCCACATATAAATTAAACTTGTGCCCCACAACCCATAGAAGCCAAATATACAGTGTCCTTACTCCCCAAGGCCTTTAGCAGCCACATGTAGCACTGTCCCCGTAGGGTTTGCTGTGTGTTGACTTCCTAGACCTCCCTTTGATTACCTGCAGACAGTTGCTGGGGATTCTCACATGTTCCCCCCTTACTCGTTACTCAATAAACAGTCCAGGGTATTTGGGTTTTTGATATTTATTGCTGAACTTCGATGGGAGAAGGAAATAGTGGGATACTCGAACTGAACTAGTCACAGCAGATAGGACAACTCTCACTTGGCCTCACCAGAATATTTGTGGAAGCAGACACACTGCTTTTACCATACTGCCACATGTATGGAGAAATAGGATTTTATTAAGAACTTACCGTAAAATCCTTTTCTCTGAGTTCATTGACAGACGCAGCCTCTATTCATGACATATGGGGTTTATGCACATCCTACTAGGAGTAGACTAGGCAAAAAGAAAAAAAGCAAGCTGGCCCCTCCCAGTGGACAGTCCTCACTCAGCATAAAACCCCCCAGGTCTGCATAGCATATCAGTTCGTAACAAGCCGTACAAACGCAACACAGAGGGGTGGGTGCTGCGTCTGTCAATGAACTCAGAGAAAAGGATTTTACGGTAAGTTTTTAATAAAATCCTATTTTCTCTTACGTTCATTGACAGACGCAGCCTCTATTCATGACACATGGGGACGTCCCAAAGCAGTGTCAAACAAGAGGGGTGGGCCAGCAATAACAACTGGGGTATTAGGGTGGAAAAGTTTAAGGCGCTTACTCATATAACGCATGTGCAGTGTATAATAAAGTGCAATAAAAAAATGGTTATAAATAACACAAGTGCAGTGCATATTGAAGTGCAATAGTAAGTAATGGGGGTAAATCTATGTAAACAGCAGAATTCAACGAAGTCCAATGCTAGAGTCTTTCACATAAAGACACTGTATATCTTCAATGTTGAAAGGAGGTATGCAAGCTCATCCACCAAGTGAAGGAAAACTGTGGCTATCAACAAGAAAGTCGGTTCTTCTGTAATATTAGAGTGCTCCACCACCACACGTGTAGATTCACTACGCACTCACCAGATGTATGTAAAAAAACAGCGTTTTTGTCATTAAACATTACACCAGACCACCTTCTCCTACCCTAAGCTATCCTGGATGGATCCATAAATGCAAATGCTCCAATTTCTCTCCCAATTCAAGTTGGGCAACAAATCTCATAAAAGATTTGAGATTTCTTGCCCAACTTGAATTGGAGGACACCACTTCCCGTACCCACCAGCCGGAAAAGCGAGCAGCCCACCTGTCTGCGAACCCCAGAAGTCAGCCCCCCACCCGAGAGTCGTGCGGGGGCAACCCATAATGCGGAGGAGGGTTTGTCCTCAGTCTTTTCGGGCTTGTGCTGCCAGGGACGCTTACCGGACCCCGAGGCAGACTGCTGGGCCTTGAGCCCCTTGTCCGCTAAACCGGGCGCACAAAAAAAATGCTTCTGGGCCGAGAATGAAGGACCCTGCTAATGGCAATCCCGCCGCTTGGGTTCTGGAAGAAAGGCACTCTTCCCCCCGGTGAAATCCTTAATGATTTCATCCAATTGCGCTCCGAAAAGCCGACCACCCTGAAAGGGGAGGTCCATGAGGCCCTTTTTGGACGCGTGGTCACCCGACCAACACCGCAACCACAGCAACCATCTGATAATGACTGCAAAAACAGACATTTTTGACAGCATGAGGAGCAGGTCCAAGGCTGCGACACACAGGTACCGGCAAGGTCTCAGGGGAGCACCTGCAGCCCAAACACTGTGCAATCCTGTCGCACATTTCGTAAGTGGCTGTGCTGCCCTGGCCGACGCCAGAGCTGGCCTCATGGCCGTCCCCGCCACCAATAACAAAGCCTTGGAAAACCCCCCGCTCCGCAACTACCGCAGCAGGCCCCAGTGGGTGAGTTGCGGGCTCGGGTAGACTTCGGCTGGCTCCAGTGGCAGCGGTGGGCTTCAGTGCCAGTGGCAGGTTGTGGGCCTCCGGTGGGATATCGGCGGGTTGCAGGCTCCGGCGGCATCGGGCTTCTATGGACAGCGGGCGTCTCCTCCCTTCTTCTTCTAGGCGTCCAATAGGATCGCCTGTCTTTTCAGCCAATTGGGGTGACGGGCATCAGACCCGCTCGGGCGGAAGGAGGATCAGGGTTGCAACAGCAAATATTCATGTACTGCATTCATGCTGTTGCAACACACCTGGGTGGGCTCCGGACACAATGCTCTGCCCACCCTATTTTGAAGCCTTTTAGAGCCTCTGGCTCTAATCAGTGCTTCAAAAAACACACCCCATCTATGCCTGGCGCCCTAAAAGGGGCCGAGCGCATGGATAGGGAGAGCAGTGGGGCAAGAACAGGGGGATCGGCACCCGTGCGCCCACAATGGACGGGCTTCCCCTGGCATATACAGTGCTCTTACTCCCTATTGCCCATAGCAGCCATGAAGATTTATGAAGAGCCAGCTAAACTATTGAAACAGTTTGTATCCAATCAGACAGGCCCTTGTGCTGCATAGTAGTTGGCAGACCTAAAGGAAACTGTGCAATCAAATTGTAATGAGTGTGATGAGCTTTGAACACTTGTCAGTGAAACACTAGAACAGCTGTCCCCACTGGAAGATTTAACCTTGCCTCTTGTTTTGTTGATAACTTTAAAATATTGGGAAAAAAGGATTAAGAAAGTAAACTAGATTTTCTCAAAAAATAACAGATTTTGTTGGCATAACATGAGGCAGTACGTGTAACAACAAAATAATCTTTATTACAATTATTGTTAAAAACCACACATAATAAAATCACTACAACACCCTCTACTCAATAGTAGTTCAACAGATACCCAATTACAGACATGGAGGCATGGATCTAATCATATAGGTTTTAAATGTCCCTCAATATATAGAATAATGTGAGTAGATATCAAAAAGTCAGGTCCATAACTCCTCCATGCGTGCTTGTCAACATGTTTCACAAAAGATTTGCTTCCTCAGGACATATTGGGCAACCCACTCCCCAATGTTGAGGGCATGTGGCCTAGTATAGTTCAGGAGGAGGGGGGCCAAGGACCCCGAGGGGGCAGTGAACTATTGAATTCTTGCGGTTGAGAGAAGCGAGCTGGCCGGGATGGATCAGAAGGTGATTATGGAGCCGTCAGCCATGTGGGGATGATGTCACTGAGACAGACGCTCCGGCCACCTCTCCCCCTGGGGAATTCAGCTGAGGGGCGGGGCCACACGTTACTGCTGCGGGGGACAGTGGTGGCTGGTGAAATTTTAGGAAAGGGGGCGCCAGACCCCGCTCCTTCCTTTTTGACCCCTCCCACTTCTCTTAAGCAGCATCCCTTATAGATTCCACACATCGTGTCAGTAGTATACAGCCCATCATCACAGATAGGGTTATATACAGCATCACAGATAGGGGTATACAGCATCACAGATAGGGGTATATACAGTACCACTGATAGGGGTAAATACAGCACCATAGATAGGGGTATACAGCACTACAGATAGGGATATACAGCACCACAGATAGGTATATACAGCACCATAGATAGGGGTATACAGCACCACTGATAGGGATATACAGCACCACAGATGGGGATGCAGCATCACAGATAGGTATATACAGCACCATAAATAGGGGTACACAGCACCACAGATAGGGGTATACAGCACCACAGATAGGGATATACAGCACCACATTTAGGGATATACAGCACCACATTTAGGGATATACAGCACCATAGATAGGGATATACAGCACCATAAATAGGGGTATACAGCACCACAGATAGGGATATACAGCACCATAGATAGGGGTATACAGCACCACAGATAGGGATATACAGCACCACAGATAGGGGTATACAGCACCATAAATAGGGGTATACAGCACCACAGATAGGGGTATACAGCACCACAGATAGGGATATACAGCACCACAGATAGGGGTATACAGCACCACAGATAGGGATATACAGCGCGATAGATAGGGGTATACAGCACCACAGATAGGTATATACAGCACCATAGAACACTGTGCAATCTCCTCTATACACCATACACTGTACGATCTGCCTGTGATTAGGAGAGCTAAATTGGCCATATGGAGGAAGCACGCATTCAAACCTTCCTTCTGTCCTATACATTTGGAACGTCTGATATACTCATTCATGCTATGTTTATATATGACTTGTAAGCAAGACATTTCTGTAAGAAGGCCTTCAAGCTGCTGTACAGATGGCGTGCTGACTGCTACTTGCAAGTTGAAGGCCTGCAGGAATGGAGACCAGAGAGCCTCTGATAGGGATGGCCTGAACGAACCCCTGTTCGGTTCGCACCAGAACTTTCGAACACCGTGAAAGTTCGGACCCAAATAACGAACCCCATTAACGTCAATGGGACCCGAACTTCAAAAATCAAAAGTGCCCATTATGAAGGCTTATATGCAAGTAATTGTGCATACAATGGTTATAGGGGTCCGGGTCCTGCCCTGGGGGACATGTATCAATGAAAAAGAAGTTTTTGAAAAACGTAATTTTTAAATGAGCAGTGATTTTTGGATTCTTAAAGTGAAAGCATAAAAATGAAAAACTCCTTCCAATATAGTACCTGAGTATACCTGTAAAGTGGCAGGTATGTACCATGTCTAGAATCTGCTGCAGTAATAATTGCAGTTATAAAGCCAAAAAAAAAAACATTTCCCTGCAAGCTGCCTTTATTTTCCTCAGCAACAGCTGGGGAGCCAGTGTGTATGATGAGGCCACAATGTAGTGCACTGGGAACAAGATTAGAGATTTTTTGTATAAATTCTGGCGTCACTTTGAGTTTGGATAGAAGTAACGGGTGCGTAAAAATTGGGCTTTGGGTGTCAGTGGTACCTTCACACCATAACCCTATAGAGGTGCTCTTCATGAAGGCAAGAATTGGCCTTTCCGTAAAAAAAAAATTGCAATGATATGCACCTGTCAAACAGGTGCAGAAAAATTGGTCTTTGGGTGTTGGTGGTGCCTTCCCATCATAACCGTTTGTGCCCCTTTTGTGTGGCTTTTAGTTGCTCTTGTCAACGAGCTGAGTGGTTGGATGTTAAATGCCTCGTTAAGCATGTGGTACCCAAATGGCTGGTGTTTTTGCCATGTTTGATGTCCCTGAGACACAGTTTGCAGATAGCAACAGTGTGATCTTCTGCAGATGTGCTGAAAAAGCCCCAGCAAGCTGAGCTTTGGGGAGTGGGCCGGGAGAGAACAGCTGCAGAATATGATGGAATAGGGTGTCTGCTCTCTACTCTTTCTTGATGTTGGCCTCCTTGGGGTTGTACCGCCTCACATTCAGTTTCCTCCTCTGCTCTATCTGGCACCCAAGTCGCATCAGTGACCTCATCATCATCATCTCCATCTCCTCCATTATCATTATCACTGGAGACAACTTGGCAATACGCTGCAGCTGGGAGAACATGAATGCCAATTTGTCTACCAGTGTTCTCCCCTCTCTCGGCTCATGTTCCTGTCATCCTCAACCTCAGAACCAAAATCTGAATCCAGTAATGGCTGGGCATCATCAAGGAGCAAGTGGCTGATGCTGTGGTCAAATAACTCAGCTGACTCCTTCTCCATGGCTGATGTTGGGGCTATGGCAAGAATAGATGTGGACAAGGAGGCAGGTTTATCCACTGTGGCAACTGCAGGGGACTGCACACTTGTCTCTGCTTGCATGGCAGAGGATGATGAGGATGAGGAAGGTTTAGTAAGCCAGTCCACCACCTCCTCTGCATGCTGTGGCTGGATAGCATGGGCAAACTCACTAAAGAGAGGAAATGATGCCCTGCCTGAGGACTGACCACCACGTCCACCTTTGCCTGTGGACACATTTGTTGCTGGCCCCACTTACAGTGCCTGCCAAGGGAACGTCTGCCTCTCCTTCTTGTCCTCCCAGACATTATTGCGAGGGAGGGGGCGGTGCCCTTTAGCAAATGTTAAGAAGAAGTGGAAATCTGTATGTAGATGCACTTTAATCAATGTAAAGTGGTCTATGGTGTACTTTAACTTGAGTACTCACACTACACAGACATACTCTACGGATACACTATAATATACTACAATATAATGTGTCAAACGTACAGTGACGCACAGAACTATATGGCGTTAAACTTGCAGTAACCCACAAAATTATATGGCGTTAAACTGGCAGTAATACACACAGAAGTAAATGGTGTTAAACTTGCAGTAACGCACACAGAACTATATGGCGTTAAACTGGCAGTAACACACTTAGAACTAAATGGCGTTAAACTGGCAGTAACGCACACAGAAGTAAATGGCATTAAACTGGCAGTAACGCACTTAAAACAATATGTTGTTAAACTGGCAGTAACGCACACAGAAGTAAATGGTGTTAAACTGGCGGTAATGCACTTAGGACTATATGTCATTAAACTGGCAGTAATGCACACAGAAGTAAATGGCGTTAAATTGGCAGTAATGCACACAGAAGTAAATGGCGTTAAACTGGCAGTAACGCACACAGAAGTAAATGGCGTTAATCTTGCAGTAACGTAATCAAATAGACGGTGTTCAACCGTCACTACACTGACACTATATGAACTGTCCCTACTCTAGCTATACACTAATGTAAAGATTACTGGCACGGTCTCACTACACTACACTGAAACTATCAGAGCTGTCCCTACTCTAGCTATACACTAAAGCCTGGTGCACACGGTGTGACAGTCGTATGAAAACGGTTGTACAACAGCTTGTTGTACGGTCATCTGACTGTTAGTATGCGCGATTAGAACAGCCGACGTGTGATGGTCATACAACAGAAGTTTGATGAGCAGACTAGTAAACTTTTGTTGTACAACAAGCGGTCGTACGACTGTTGTACCGTGTGTACAGAGAAGTTGGTCCAACAAGTTGCACGTGCAAAACACGCATGCTCAGAAGTCAGAAACGCCCGGAAGTGTCCATTTGTGTAAACCTACGTTCCTAATTCACAAATCACACTTACCTGAACTTCCTCTTTATACGCCCGTAACACGTCACCACGTTAGGCTTGGTCATACGATCGCTTAGTGCACGTCAGTATGCGAGACTTAACCACTTACCAACCGGGCCACTTTTTTACATTTGGTGGTCACAAGCTAAAAACATTTTTTTTGCTAGAAAATTACTTAGAACCCCCAAACATCATATTTTTTTTTCAAACACCCTAGAGAATAAAATGGCGATTGTTGCAATACTTTTTGTCACGCGGTATTTGCGCAGCGGTCTTTGAAGCGCAATTTTTTTGGAAAAATTTTACTTTTGTGAGTTAAAAAATAAGACAACAGTAAAGTTAGCCCAATTTTTTTGTATATTGTGAAAGAGGATGTTATGCCGAGTAAATAGATACCATACATGACACGGTTGAAAATTGCGCGTACTCGCGGAATGGCAACAAAGTCCGGTATTTAAAAAGTTCCATAGGCGACGCTTTAAAATTTTTTATCGGTTACCAGGTTAGAGGTGCAGAGGAGGTCTTTTGCTAGAATTATTGCTCACACTCTGGCGATCGCGGCGATACCTCACATGTGTGGTTTGAACACCATTTTCATATGTGGGTGCGACTTACGTATGCGTTTTCTTTGCTGCGCGAGCTTGCGGGGACGGTGGCGATTTAAATCTTTTTTTTTTTTTTTATTTATTTATTTTTAGCACTGTTCCTTTAAAAAAAAAAAATCTGATCACTTTTATTGCTATCACAAGGAATGTAAACATCCCTTGTGATAGTAATATATGGTGACAAGTACTCTTTGCACTTCACAGTATTCAGATTGCCAAAAACGGCGATTCTGAATACTGTAATTTTTTTTAAATTGGCGCCGTTAGCCGCCGTGTAAACCGGAAGTGACATTGTGACGTCGCTTCCGGAATTTGCCGAAGGAGAGCAGATCGGAGCCGATTACGGCTTCTGTCAGGTCTCCTTCCAGCCGGCGGACGTCGCCCCGGTCTCCCGGTGGGACAGGAGGCCGGAGAAGAGCGGCAGAAGACGGCGGGAGGGGGGGATGTCCCCTCCCGCCCCCTGGGGTAACGACTGAGGGGCTCCCGAGCCGGATCGGTCATTACCCCTGGATAGCCAACCGCCAGCTCTAAAAAATGATACCAGGATATAGCCTGCAAGTGCAGGCTATGTCCCGGTAGAGCCGCTCAAACCCGACCGCCGACTATTTACGGCGCTGGTCGGGAAGTGGATAACAGCCGACATACGATTTTGGACATCCGGTCATACGACCGTCACATCGTGTATACGAGGCTTAATGTAAAGATTACTGACACGGTCTCACTACACTGAAACAATCTGAGCTGTCCCTATGCTACATATACACTAATGTATGTATGAATGACACAGTCTCACTACACTACAGTGAAGTTATCTGAGCTGTCCCTACTCTAGCCGGACACTATGCAAAGCTGAATGGTCCTCCTCACTACACTCACACTATCTCTAGACTGACACTAAACTAATATTCTACACTGACAATTGAAGCAAAATAGCACAGTATAGCACACTAGCTAACTCATAGCACTGAACAGAGTCCTGTTCTATCTCTCTCCAGCTGAAATCACACTGAAAATGGCTGCCATTGAAAGAATACTTTTATACTGTGGAGCGTGAATGAGCCATGATTGGATATGATGACAGTGTCCAATCATGACTCCGACAGTGCTATGTGACCTGATTGGCTGAAGCTTTCACTGCTTCAGCCAATCAGGGCTTGCAATAAATTGTTCAGTGCCGCATTGCATTTTGGTTGGTTTGGGGTGGCGAACAAACGGTCGAACGTCCTGTTTGTTCGGTTGTTCGCCAAATGACCGAACATCGAAAGTTTGGCCTGAACTTATGTTTGGGTCGAACCGTTAGCGTATCCCTAGTCTCCGGTCTCCACTCCTGCAGGCCTGCAACTTACAAGTAGCAGAAAAGAAGTCATTGCAGTTGCATCTGAGGAGACTGTTACCAGGAATTTTTACACTGTGTGATCGCCTGCAACTGCAATGACTTCTTTTTTGCTACTTGGTCTTGCAGGCCTGCAGGAATGGAGACCGGAGATAGAGAGAAGAAGCGCAGTTATTGGCATTTGGCGAATCACAGTGTGTGTGTGGAGCGGAGGCTGTCAGTGACTGAATAAATTATGTCACTCTGGGCCTGGCCACATGATAATTGATATTGCTGAATCAGAATAAGCTGCTTACTGGCCGTGCCAAGGAATGGCGATTTTGCAGAGAGTCCCGGGAGACTCAGACGGACCTTGAAGCGAAGAGAGGAGAACGAGAATCACAGAGCAGACTCAGATGCCGTGCTTGCTCATCCAGTGACGGTCCAGGTCCGACACAGTCCTGCCTCCGCCCACCGCGAGCAATGAAACGGTGCAGCCTCAAGACGGAGTCAATCAGTGTGAGTGTGAGCGCCTCATTGGCGCTCACACTCTTAACACACACCAATGAGCTCTATGAATTGCAGTCAGCAGATTACAAGGGGGAAAACATTCTTGTACACACTGTATCCGACGTCCGCCTGGGTGCCCCCTATTGACAAGCCACCACTGGACAGTCGGTGAGGGAGCTGGAGGCTGAAGAGTGCAGAGTGCAGACAGAGCAGACAGCGGAGTCATCTCAGAGTTGGCCACACTGACCTGCCTTGTGTGAAGCAGCAGGTCAGTGTGATAATGACAGCAGTTAGTGTATGTTGTTTTTATAAGGACCAGCCATGTTGACTGAGTGTTCCACCTTGTTGCCCAGTGCCTATCTACCAGGTGCTATTCCCTAGTGCACACTGATATCTGGTACATTGAGTCCCACTCAGTGTATAGATATCAGTGTTATATATAGGGAATAGCACTTAATGAGTGTTATTCCCTATCAGGGGCAGACTGATCATTCGGGCACTGACCGAGGGCCCCCGTAGGGGACCCCATGAAAGGCTGCCCCTCCTGCCCATCCCTGCCGGCGCTTGATGCAGCTTTAGGAAAGGATTCAGGCGCTGACCGGGATGAGAGAATGATTGTGGAGCCATGGAGATGATGGCAGCAGCAGCCGCAACGGCCACCTCTCTCCCCGGGGAATCTGGCAGGGGGAGGGGTTACAGTCTCAGCCTTGCCCACAGTCTACATTCCCACTGTGGGGGACAGTCGGTGTTAAACTTAGAGAGCTGTAGACTGTGCACTGTGGCATGTACTGGTTTACCAGCTGTCAGCCTGTGTGCAGCACAGCTAGGGTTGCCACCTCATCCCTTTAAACCCGAACACATATGGATTACACAGGTTCTGAGGCTGATTTAGGTGGTAATCAAACTCACTTGGTGCCTCATCTGTATTTAATTAGCCTCAGAACCTGTGTAATTCATATGTGTTCGGGTTTAAAGGGATGAGGTGGCAACTCTAAGCACAGCAGCAGGTCAGTGTGTGATCGTCAGGCCAGCTGTTTAGTATGGCACACTGCTTTAATATCTACCAAGGAAACAAAGCAAGGATGACACCGCTCCAGGTGAAGTTAATAAGACATCCAGCAAGATAGGTGCCAGCCCCGGCTCACCACCGTGAAGTCAAATGGAAAAAAGGAAATTGGCTACATTCCAAGTTGAATGAATAACATAACCGATTTATTGGACGTCCACCAACACTGGGACACACAAACTGGTTCAGGTTGACATGTTTCACACTGAAGAGTGCTTTCTCAAAACCTATTGGATCACTAATTTCTTTAATCTTAAGTAGAGACGAACACCTCCCCTCACACCTGTACAATAATGGAAGTAGTAATCACAGATGGATACAACAGACTGATTAACACATGTGGGTGGGTATCCCGAGATACTTCTTACAAGTGAAACAACTAGTAATTCACTGAATGGTAACATTAAAATTGAGGTAGCTAGGGGACACCCCTCCTGAACACATGTGTATTATAAATCAAAAAACCTAAACAAAAAAATAACAATAAGTATGGTAAGAAAAGGCAAAAAATAAAAATAAATAATACTTTTTTGGAGCAATCATGAAACAAGATGAATATAAAAAAGTTGAACAATAAATGTACAAACATTTATAAACAGACCACATTCAAAAATTAGAAAACAAAAATTTAAAAAACAAATAAAAATAAAAGTGAGAACATACAGTCAGGTCCATAAATATTGGGACATCAACACAATTCTAATCTTTTTGGCTCTATACACCACCACAATGGATTTTAAATGAAACAAACAAGATGTGCTTTAACTGCAGGACCGTCTCGTAGTGGTCCCTACTTTGGTTCACAGACCACTACAGATACGCAAGGTCTGAAGTCCGACATTAACTGACGTTTCCTAAACGTTGGTTCATAATTTTTCACTTTCAAACTAAATACTAACAATTAGACAGGGTAATGAAAACCAGGGAATTTTTCACCCTCCGTGTATATGTTTGACAACATTAAGGATGTGGCAAGTGGACTAAACCTACATTTATGGGAGTTTAATTTCGACTTTCAGACGTCAATTTCGTGTAGAACAAACAAAGTAAATTTTAGGTAACACCACCACATATCTCGGTTTTTCTAATCTTAACACAACTACAGGGTTATAAATACCTG
>BLSH010397643.1:1632601-1648604 GCA_018402905.1 Glandirana rugosa | reverse complement strand
CTTCCAATGGGGACACTGGTTCTGATGACCTGGGGGACCTCAAGGAATTATTTTAGCCACTTCAGCTCCACAAGGATTTACCCCCTTAATGACAGGCAATTTTTTGCGATGCAGCACTGCGTCGCTTTAACTGACAATTGCGTGGTTGTCCGTTGTGCCCAAACAAAATTGTTGTCATTTATTTATTTTTTTTCTCACAAATAGAGCTTTCTTTTGGTGGTATTTGATCACATCTGTGGTTTTTATTTTTTGCAATATAAACAAAAAAAGACAGACCATTTTGAAAAAAAACAAACCTTATTTTACTTTTTGCTATAATATCCAAAAAAAAAAAATGTAAAAAAACAAAATTCTTTAAGTTTAGGCCAATATGTATTCTGCTACATATTTTTGGTAAAAAATCGCAATAAGCATATATTGAATGGTTAGCGCAAAAGTTATAGCGTCTACAAAATAGGGGATAGATTTATGGCATATATCTATATCCATATCCTTTTTTTTTTTTTTCCTTTAGCAGGACTGCGACATTGCGGGGACAGATTGGACACTTGTGACACTTTCTTTTTGGGACCAGTGACATTTATACAGCGATCAGAGCTAAAAAAAAATAGCTACTGATTACTTTATAAATGACACTGGCAAGGAGGGGGTTAACAATAGGAGGCGATCAAGTGGTTAAGTGTTCCCTAGGGAGGTGTTTGTAACTGGGGGGGGTCTGTACTGACCTGGAGGGGGAGAGGGATCACTAGGAACAGACGATCTATTTACTCCCCTGTCAGAACGGGGATATGTCTTTACATTGACAGATCCCCATTCTGACTCTCTGTGGAACGACTGTGGGTGGCCGGCGGACATCACGGCCACGTGCATCGGCTCTGGGGATGCACCGTGTGCGCACACACCTTCTATAGCCTTTAAAGGGACAGCCGTACTGGTACGGCAATTTGCGCAGCTGAGCCAACCTGTGGCGGCTGGTCAGCGAGTAGTTCATTTGCAGGGATTACCTGTCACTTCCTGTTTGGCTATTGGTCAGGAAGTAAAGGGAAATCTCCCCCATGGGACACAGGTGGGGGGGGGGGGCTGAAGGGTTATAACCCTCACTTTAAACAAAATTTTAAAGTTTTGCCTATAGGTCTACTTTAAAGTTGAAACATGATTGACCAATCTTTGCAACGGCTCCTGTGTGTGTGGTATTCTTAAATGAACCCATTCACTTCAGAAACTGCATTTACATGTTTACAGTGCACTTTTCCTAAGTGTTTTTTTTAGGGTCACGTCTGTTTGAGGTTCCTTAGAGGTAACTTTTTTGTGTTTGCCACAGAATGATGGCTAAATTGTTCATAGGGTTGCTTCTATGATGTGCATAAAATCAATCATTTTTGTTGACTGGAAGGTTTGATTTCTCTATGCTAAATGTTTTGTTTATTGTGCAACTGGTTAGAAATGCCTATTTATTTATGTATTCATTTATTTTTATCTTGCAGCCACAAAAACATTAAACAGAGGGATTGCAGAGTTCATTGTAATGGCAGCTGATGCAGAACCACTTGAGATCATTCTTCACCTTCCTCTTCTCTGCGAGGATAAGAATGTCCCCTATGTCTTTGTGCGCTCTAAGCAAGCATTGGGAAGAGCCTGTGGTGTCTCAAGACCAGTTGTTGCATGTGCGGTTACTATTAAGGAAGGTTCCCAGTTAAAGCCCCAGATTCAAAGTGTCCAGCAAGCTATAGAGAGACTGCTGGTGTAAATTTTTTTTTTTTTTTTTTAGTTTTTTTTTTTTCCCCTTGAAATGACAGATGGCACAGTGCGGTGTTATGTTTTGCTTATGTAGAGCTATTACGAATTTCAAAAGGAGTATCTTAACAGTAACTCTTTTAAAACCTCCCTGTGTGTTGTCATGGTAACATGTTTGAGTTTTTTTTAACATGCAGTTGTAAACCTATAGTATTTTGGCTTTTGAAAAAAGGAAAATGCTTAAAAGAAAAATTTCTGTAATTTTTTTTTTTTTTTTTCTTTGGATGCTAACTTGTATTATATGTATTTTTTTAAAATAAAAATCTACATGTATGCTTATTTCCTATTTTCTCTCTTGGGGTAATAATAATGTCATGGTTTTGTTTCCAGGGTAAACTAAACTTGCATATTTTAATGTACCAAAAATTGGGCTCCTGGCTACAAATACGACTTTGACCATAGATATGATGAGATGCATGGTAGAAAATACTTTCATATGTGTATATTGTTTAAGCTTTTTAGTGTGTTCAGTAAATATAAGCACATGTTTGTATAATCTTTATAGATAATTTTTATTTGTGCAGTAGTGACATCAAAATCATGTATGCAGTAGTGGCAGAAGCTGGAAAATTGTTTTCTCGATACTTAACCACTTTAACTGGTAATTGCGCGGTCATGCAATGCTGTACCCAAACAAAATTTGCTTTCTTTTGGTGGTATTTGATCACCTCTTCGGTGGTTTTTGTTTTTTGTTTTTTTTGCTGTCCTGACATTTTATGCCCAACATGACCCACTCCAACCACAAAGTCCTTTGACACATTTTTTTTTTTTTTTTTTTTTAACCAGTTCAATACTGGGCACTTAAACCCCCTTCCTTCCCGGACCAATTTTCAGCTTTCAGCACTGTTGCCGTTTGAATGACAATTGCGCGGTCATGCGACACTGTACCCATATGAAATTTTTATCATTTTTTTTTTTCACACAAATAGAGCTTTCTTTTTGTGATATTTAATCACCCCTGGGTTTTTTCTTTTTAGCGCTATAAATTAAAGACTGAACGTTTTCAAAAACTGCATTTTTCTTCATTTCTGTTATAAAATTTTGCAAATAAGTAATTTCTCCATAAATTTTGACCAAAAATGATACTGCTACATTTCTTTGGTAAAAAATAACCCAAATCTGGGTTTATTTGGTGTTGGCGGACAGATGTTTTGGGGACTGTGACGGGGGCAGACAGATGTTTTGGGTATGGTGACAGATGTGATGGGGGACATACAGATGTTTTGGGTGCTGTTTTATGGGGACGGGTATCAGTGAGCTTGGTGCACTGTGTGGGGGGCGATCTGTGAGAGCTCTCTGCATGAAATCATCATCCAGAGAACTGTCACATAGCTGCAGATTCCCCCACGCACTGAGCTCGGCAGGGGGAGAATGGTCACAGAGACGTTCGTCTGTTTACAATGTGGCGGCTGTGATTGGACACAGCCGTCACATGATCGGGAGGGCCAATCAGAGCTCCCATATCCCGATCTCTGCTCAGCTGGATCCTGTGATCACAGGATCCAGCCGTGGCCGCGCTGCGAGTACCTGTTCTGCAGGACGTATATGTACGTCCTGTCAGAACGGGGAAGCTCCCACCCGGACGTCCATGTACAGTGGGAGGTGGTTAAAGGGTAAAAGTGTGGGGGGGTTTTTTTTTTTTCCCCCTCCCATCTTAGGTACAAACAAGACAGACTTTCAGCATAGATAGAAAATTGACATTGTTGGATTATTATCAAGGGTAGTTCCAGTCAAAAGGACTATAAGGCACAATAGTGATAAGCATACATCTGCATTTGTGTTTAGTTTGACATCGATCAAAGGCTTAATAATAATCCACACTAAACCATCCTCTTGTCCCTGACATCATTCCATTTTAAGGATTATTTTGAGTCAAGGGTGGGATAGTGTGGCTAGATGTAACCCAGGAGTCCCAAATTTTGGGGCATCCCCTGGCCTTGTACGTCAGTTTATACAGTGGCAGTGCCTGGTTAACAAGGGTGAGCCAGCAAGATGTTAGGGGTAGACTTCCCGTTTGTAGTAATAGTGTTTTTGTTTTAGCATAAAGAAGTTATGTGCAGGAAGGCCTGCATACTTTTAGACAAGCCTTAGTATTCATCTATGTATCCCAGTAAGCATCTCAGGGGGATTACATATATTGGGCAGTTGAGTTATGGAGCTAAGGAAATCAGTAACTTCCGACCAGAATCTCCTGGTCGGTGGGCAATCCCACATCACATGGAAGAATGTATCATCAGCCGCATTGCAGCTCAAGCAGGTGGGAGAAGGTAATCCCTGCAGCCGATGGAGCTGGCTAGGGGTATAATATGATCTGTAGAGTAATTTATTCTGTGTAACACCTATCCTGTGCTGAGATGACCAAGGGGACCTGGAGAGGTACAACCTCCTGCCAGATCTCCTCTGTCAGCTCTGGTATATTGGAGTGCCATTTGGCCTCCACTTGTTGGATCCTAGTAGTTGTGGAGGAAGAGTAGGGATCTATAGTATGTGGAGACTATTTTTTTTTTTCTGAGGGTTCAGTCAAATGCTCAAGGGGAGAGGGTTGAAGGTCTATATTCCGCAGGCCAAACTGGGCTGCTGCTGTAAGCCACAGCTGTAGGTATCTTAAATAGGCTGTGGGAGGGAGGCCAAAGTCCCTACAACAGTCTGCAAAGGATCGGAAGGTGCTTCCTCTTAACAAGTGGGAGCCTCACCCCATACCTAGACCAGAACCCCCCCCCAATCTGTCCTACGGAAGAATTCTTGTAAGTATGGGTTGCTCCAAAGAGGAGTGTTGGGTGAAAATATTGATACATTAGTTGCTGGGAGTAGCTTAGATATTTTGAATATACATATGGTCATGGATACTAAACTAGTGCTAGCCCGGTTTCCTGTGGATAAATGAGGGTTTCTATCTCTACTACAAATAGGGGCGACAGAGGGCACCCCTGCCTATTTCCCCTCTCAATTGAAAATGATTTTGAGATGGAATTGTTCACTCTGTCTTGCCCTAGGATTGGTAAAAAGTAACTGGACCCATCTAATGAATACCGGACCAAACCCAAATTTGGCCAGGGCCTCCATCAGGTACAGCCATTCGACGGAGTTGAATGCTTTATGGGCATCCAGTGCTAATACCGCCCTGGTGCCCATAGAGGTATGAATGCCCTGCATATTGGTGAATAATCTGTGAATATTAATTGATGTGGCTCGACCTAGGGATAAATCCTGATTGGTCCACCCCAACGATGGATGTGATCACCGCATTCAGTCTAAGGGCCAGTACTTTAGCCAAAATCGTAATGTCTGAATTGATCAGAGAGATTGGGCGATATGATTTGCAATATAGATGGTCCTTACAGGGTTTCGGTTTAAGTACTATCAGCGCCTCTGACGTAGAAAGCGGCAACTGTCCTGTCTTTATTGCATAGTTGAAAACCTTAAGTAAATATGGGATTAATAGAGCTCTATATTGCATGTTCCATTCTATGGGGAAACCATCCAAGCCAGGAGTCATATTCCTGGCGAAGGACTGGATAGCTTTCCCTATTTCCTCCTCCGTCAAGGGGGCATCTACCATAGTCACCTGGTTATCCGCTAGTTTCGGCAAAGTTATGTTAAGAAGGTAGTCCTCTAATTCAGTTATGGTGTAGTAAACCCTAGTAGTGTATAAGTTAGAGTAGAAAGCAACAAATGCCTCCTTAACGTCTGTGTCACCTGTAGACCGTCAGAGTTCTTAATCCTGGGGATGCAACACGGCTGATAGTCTGGTCTAGAGAGATATGCTAAGAGGCGACTGTTCTTATCTCTGAATTAAAACAAACGCTGGTTTTGATACAATAATTTTTTTCTGAGTACGTTCCAAGATCACTAGATCTAGTGCTCTAGCTTTGGAGCCCCAGGTGTGCATCTGGGGTAGGGGTCGCAGAATATGCTGTTTCCGTGTCCCGGAGCTCTTTCTCAGCGTCTGTCAATTTGGACAGGGAAGCCTTACAAGCACATCCTATGGCAGCTGCGAAGGATCCTCGCATGGTAGCCTTAAAGGCATCCCATACCATAAAGACAGAGGCACGCTGAACATTAATACACCAGTAGTATTTCACATCCACTGAACCTTGATCTGTGATAGCTTGGTCTGCCAACCACAGCTGGCTTAAATGCCACACCTTAACCACTTCAGCCCCGGAAGGATTTCCAGCTTTAGGACCGGAGCACTTTTTTCAATTTGGCACTGCGCCGTTTCAAATGGTAATTGCGCGGTCATGCAATGCAGTACCAAAACGAAATTTGCGTCCTTTTTTTCCCACAAATAGAGCTTTCTTTTGGTGGTATTTGTTCACTGCGCTTTTTAATTTTTGCGATATAAACAAATATGAAAAAAAATTATATTTTCAACTTTATTACAAAAATACAATAAACTAAATTTTAGTCATACATTTTTGCCAAAATGCATTCAGCCACATGTCTCGGGTAAAAAAAAAAAAAGCCAGTTGGTGTATATTTATTGCTTTGCGCAAAAGTTATAGCGTCTACAAACTAGGGTACATTTTCTGGCATTTCTGCAGCTTTTATTTTATGACTGCCTATCTCATTTCTTGAGGTGCTAAAATGGAGGGGCAGTACAACCCCCCCCCCCCCCCCAATGACCCCATTTTGGAAAGTAGACACCCCAAGGAATTTGCTGAGAGGCATGTTGAGGACAGTGAATATTTTATTTTTTTTGTCATAAGTGATTGAAAAATGACCAAAAAAAGAAAATTACACAAAGTTGTTACTGAAATGATATATTGCTCACATATGCCATGGGTATGTGTGGTATTACACCCCAAAATACATACTGCTGCTTCTCCTGAGTACGGGGATATCCCACGTGTGAGACTTATTGGGAGCCTATCAGCGTACGGGACCCCGGAAACCAATCACCTCCTTCAGGATTTCTAAGGGCAAAAATTTATGCCTTTACCCCACACTACCTATCTCACACTACCTATCTCGGTTTTGGAGGCCATGAAATGCCCAGATAGCACAACCCCCCCCCGCCCCCAATGACCCCATTTTGGAAAGTGGACACCCCAAGCTATTTGCTGAGAGGCATGTTGAGTCCATGGAATATTTTGTATTTTTCGGGGGAAATTACATTTTTTTTTTTCACAAAGTTCTCACTAAATGATAAGTTACTTGAACATGCCATAGGTATATGTGAAATGACACCCCAAAATACATTCTGCTGCTTCTTCTGAATACGGGGATACCACATATGTGAGACTTTCTGGCAGTCTAGCCGCTTACGGGCTTTCTAAGTGCGTAAAAAGGTGATTTTACTCCACTCCCTATCACAGTTTCAGAGGCCATGGAATGCCCAGATAGCACAAAACCCCCTCAAATGACCCCATTTTGGAAAGTTGACACTCCAAGCTATTTGCTGAGAAGTATTTTGCAGATCTCACATTTTGTCAAAGTTTTGAAATTTGAAAAAAGTAAAAAAAAAAAATTGGTTTATTTCTTCATTTTCCAAAAGCTGCAAAATATGCACCATGCCTCTTAGCAAATAGCTTAGGGTGTCTACTTTCCAAAATGGGGTCATTTGGGGGGTTTTGTGCTACCTTTACATTTCAGGGCCTCCAAAACCGTGATGGGTACTGAGGAGTAAAGTCACCATTTTATGCCCTTAGAAATCCTGAAGGCGGTGATTGGTTTTCGGGGTTCTGTACGTGGATAGGCTCCCAAAAAGTCTCACACATGGGGTATCCCCGTACTCAGGAGAAGCAGCAGAATGTATTTTGGGGTGTAATTCCACATCTACCCATGGCGTGTGAGCAATATATCATTTCAGTGACAACTTTTTGTAAAAAAAAAAAAGTAAATAAAAATTGTATTTTCCCGGAAACTTGTGGCAAAATATAAAATATTCCATGGACTCAACGTGCCTCTCAGCAGATAGCTTGGGGTGTCTACTGTCCAAAATGGGGTCATTTGGGGTTTTTTTTTTTTTTTTTTTTTTTTCTATCTGGGCATTTCATGGCCTCCGAAACCTGGATAGGTAGTGTGGGGTGAAGGCATAAATTTTCGCCCTTAGAAATCCTGAAGGCGGTGATTGGTTTTCGGGGTCCTGTACACGGATGGACTCACAAAGTCTCACACATGGGGTATCCCCGTACTCAGGAGAAGCAGCAGAATGTATTTTGGGGTGTAATTCCACACATTCCCATGGCATAGGTGAGCAATATATAATTTCAGTGACAACTTTGTGTATATTTTTTTGGGGTTTTTTTTTGTCATTTTTCAATCACTAATGACAAAAATATCGAATATTCCATGGAATCAACATGCCTCTCAGAAAATAGCTTGGGGTGTCTACTTTCCAAAATGGTGTCATTTGGGGGGGGGGGTTTGAACTGTCCTGGCATTTTATGCCCAACATCACCCACTCTTCTAACCACTTGATCCACCAAGTCTTTTCTGACACTTTTTGTTTACATGACAAAAATACTTTTTTTTTTGCTAGAAAATTACTTTGAACCCCCAAACATATATTTTTTTTAAAACAGAGGCCCTACAGATTAAAATAGTGCATGTTACAATTTTTTTTTTTCAAAAAGTATTTGCGCAGCAATTTTTCGGGGAAAAAAAATACTTTTTTGAATTTTAACGCACAAAAACACACTATTTTGCCCAAATTTTTGGCGAAATATAAAAGTTGATCTCATGCCCAGTGCATAGACACCAAACATGACATGCTTTAAAAATAACGCACACCCGCGAAGTGGCGATAAACTATATACATTTTTAAAACCCTTAAAAAGCCTTTACAGGTTACCACTTCAGATCTGCAGAGGTCTACTGCTAGAATCACTGCCCTCGATCTGACGTTCGCGTTGATACCTCACATGCATGGTGAAATTGTTGTTTACATGACACGAGACTGACGCTTGCGTCCAACTATGCACAGGGCGCAGGGGTGCATTTTTTTTTTATTTATTTTTTTTTTTTATTCATTTTGCTTTTTTATTTTATTTTTACACTGTCCCTTTCATTTTTTTTTTTATCATTTTTATTTTGATCACAGGGATTTTAAATATCCCCTATGATAAAAATAGGTATTGTCGCATTTTTTTTTTTTTTTTTTTTTTTTAATTTGTGGTCTACTAAACTCTAGAACTTTCCCCAGCCCTTAAAGCATCTGACCACAGCAAAATCGGTGTGATAAAATGCTTCCCCAATTTCCAAATGGCGCTGTTTATATCTGGCGAAACCAAAGTCACAAAATGCTCTTAGCCTCCAGTTTCTTAAGCCATGGAGATGATTGGAGCCATTCTAATCTTCAATCAGCTCTATGGTCAGCTGGCGGAACCACCAGCTGCATTCTCACGTTCCCCGGTGGGACAGGATAGCCTGAGAAGACCAGCAACACACTAGTATGTCGCTGGTCCTTGTTGGGCATATATAGTAATGTTCTTTTTTTCATGAAAAAAAAGAATCAATCGGTGGGTATGCCCATCATTAGAAAACCTCCCTTCATCCTCCCACTTCTAATGGTGGGCATAGCCACTTTTTAAAAAAATATACCGGAGCATAGGGGCAATCCGCCCCAATTTCCACCCACTGCCCCTATGCTATATTTGCTCTATTTTTAACTACGGTGGTGAAATCACCGCCAACAGCGATGGAGTCGCTGCTTTATGAATGGTGGGAGCAAATGCTTTTGCTGTCACCATTAATAAATCAGTGCTGCAGCTGAATGGCGTACCTGAAAAGGAATAAACAATTAATAAAACACAGTTACATAAAAACATTACATACCTGCTAAAAGAAAAAATTATAAAACACATTAACAATATAACATTACAGGTAAGCATTAACATAAAAAATTACATACCTGCAAAGAAAACATGATAAAAACAGTAACAAACAGGTATGCATACAAAATATTAACAATAGAGAGAGAACAGAGAGAGATTAGAGAGAAAACAAGAGAGAGAGAGAAAAAAAAGAAACATACAACTGTTTTTGGTTTTTTTATTTTATTTTATGTTTTTTTTAACTTTTTTTATTTTTTTTGTTGTTTTAATTTTTTAATTTTTTTTGGTACGGCTTTTTTTTTTTTGTAACAAAATCGGTTCCAGGTTTGGGTCTCTCAAAATGCACTGGCATCTTTGGAGACCCTATGTCAGTGTGCCTATCGCTGTGTCTGCTGCACCCTACGCTAATAATTCACTAATGTGTGATAGCGTTCAAAACAGTCATTGATGCAGAGACCAGGCTGGTCAGGACAGGTTTTGCAATAACTGCGGGTGTCATCCTGTATCCGTGTCGTCCGCAGACACAACATCTCTTTTGGGGTGTTCTTTGGCCTGGGGTACCACGGAGGAGGCGTGGAAAGTGCCTCCCATGCAGCCGGCTAACTGCATTCACATTGTGAACAGGGGGTGCAGCACCATCTGGATACAGAAGGGCTGTGACAATCTCTTCCATGAATTTGAGGAAGGATCCTGTCAGTCCTGACGCTCTGTATAAGACATGAGCGTTCAGCAAAGCCAATTGAAAAAGGTATAGAGACACTTTTTTGTACCAGCGTCTCGCTCTACGGGCAATTAGGTACGGCGCCAGTAACTGATCATTGAGGTCCACCCCTCCCATATTTAGGTTATATTCGTGGACACAGAGGTGTTTCTCCACAAGACCAGTCGCCGTAGAAATTTCCGTCGTATCTGCATGAAGGGAGGTCAGAACGAAAACATTCCGATGGTCCCTCCACTTCATCGTGAGCAAATTATTACACTTTGCACAGGCTCTCTCCCCCCGACTAAGATGGGATTCTACAAGCCATTCGGGGAAGCCCCGGCGATTAGGTCACACGGTGCCACATGCGCCAATCTGATGATCAAATAAGTGACTAAACAGTGGCACGCTCGTGTAATAATTGTCCATGTATAAGTGGTACCCCTTTCCGAATAAGGGTGACACCAAGCTCCACACAATCTTGCCAGCGCTCCCTATGTAGTCTGGGCATCCTTCCGGCTCTACCTGATTATCTTTGCCCTCATATACCGTGAAACTGTGTATAGCCTGTGGCCCTGTCACAGAGCTTATACATCTTGACCCCGTATCTTGCTGGGGACAAACTGCTTGAAAGCAAGACAGCCAGAAAATTTAACCAGGGACTCGTCCACGCACACAACTTTGTTGGGAATAAAAAGTGTGGCGAACTTCTGGTTGAAGTGGTTTATGAGGGGCCGAATTTTGTAGAGCCGGTCAAATTCAGGGTCACCCCGTGGACGACTAAGTTCATTATCACTAAAGTGCATGAACCACAAAATCTGCTCGTACCGTGCCCTGGACATGCAAGCAGAGAACACGGGCATATGGTGAATTGGGTGCATGGACCAATATGACCGCAATTCAGATTTTTTGGTTATGCCCATGAGGAAGGAAAGGCCTAGAAAGGTCTTAAGCTCTGGAACCGTGATTGGTTTCCAGTCTCTGGCAAGCATGAAATGGGGATTAATGGCAATGAATTGATCAGCATATAAATTGCTTTGGTCCACAATAGATCTATAGAGATCTTCTGTGAAATACAGCGAATAAAAATCAATGGCCGTAAAATCAGCTGTATTCACCATGATTCCGGGTTGGGCAGTGAATGGGGGGAAGTACGGGCGCTGCATCAGTGGGGGGTTGCTAGTCAGGGTTTGCAAGCGCGTCAGGAAGGGCACTATGGGTTCTGCGGGCCTGTGTTCTTCTTCTTCGTGGCTGCGGGGCATTACTCGTGCTAGCCACACCAGCTTGTACTGCACTTATGGGACTCGCCACGTCACCAAGTGTTACTGCAGTGCTGGTTTGTCTATGTCCAGGGGGTACTAGGCCGCTGGTGCTTGCCAGGTCACCAGAATGGGTAGCAGCACTAGTACTGGCTCTCTGCTCCATACGAGAGCCCTGCGGTTCACGCACATCAGTGACAGCAGAACGGGGTCTGGTACGCCTGACTCTAGTAGGGACCACAACTTCATCGTCAGAGCTATCTGTCAGGGTGCCGCTGCTGTCTACAGGTTCATATGCTGAGCCTGATTCTGACAGTGAGGCTTCCCCATCGCTCTCATCTGTCATACTCAGCATATTGTAGGCCTCTTCGCTAGTGTACGTGCGGCCAGACATTTTGGGCTTTCTAAATTTGAAACGTACACTAGCGTGACTCACAGGCAAAAAAGCACACCAGGTTGTCAGAGCCTGCTTCAAACACTACCAAATTCACTGTCAGAATTCGCAGGGATCGGGCGTGATCTCTGCGAAGGCTGCAGATATGTGTAAAGTGTTTGGTAAGTGACAGCGATCTATTGATCCTGCACTTGGGTGGGCTGGGGTGGGCGGAGGGGCTAAACGCAGGTGTTAGCAGTTATCTGGGCTGATCCCGCTAACACTGCGTTTTTTAGAACCCTAATCTAGTGGGGACGCTAATATGTATCTGATCAGATCGCAGATATTGCTCTGATCAGATATTACAATATCTAGCACCTACCTAATGTGCGTGCGTGTGTGTCAGAGTACCTCGCTAACTGACCCTGCCTGGTGTTTACACTGACCCTAACGCACACTAAAACCTACCTGGGGTCACCGCCGGGCGATCGGGGGTTAAAACCTATAAAAGGTATTTACGGCGGGTAATCTGATTGAAAAAAAAACTATCTATCTAGCTAGCATCACCCGTGACACTTATACGGTGATCACAGGTGACAGGGGGCAATCAAGGGGTTAAAAACTTTATTGGGGGGGCAAGGGGGGTATTTTCACCTAACTAGGCCTAGTACTAGCCTAACCTAACACTGATAAGGGTCACAAGTACAGCGATCGCTAACAAATCATATCGCTGCACTATATGAAACTGTGACAGGGAGTGAAAGGGTTAACTGGGGGGTGATCAAGGGGTTAAATGTGCCTATGTGACCTGGTGTCAGTGTGCTGTTGTGCAACTCACGTTTCTAGATGCTCCTTCCTCGCTGAAACCGAAAAGGGCTTCAGGGAGGAAGGGGAGCTAACTTCCTCTGCCTCTGTTTACATTTCAGAGGCAGAGGAGCAATGTCATTGGCAAGACCGATCAGAAGGGCCAGGCCAAAAATCATTGGCCTGGCCCTGTAGATTGATTGGCCCTGTGTCGAATGCCGCTGCAGCGCCCACGCCTAGGGGGGCGCGCGCGCGCTCACGGCTCGTGATCGCGGCCGCTGTCGTATGATGGCGGTTTGCCTAATAGAGCCACCTTGTCGCCGTCAACCTGCGGTTGATGGTCGGCAAGTGGTTAAAGGAAGAGTGAGTTCCCAAGTCGAAACTTATCATCATTGGGGAATGATCAGATATCGCTCTAGGAAGGTACCTAATATCCCCCCAACATATTATGTGTTTGCTTTCCCCAGCATTACTCATCGATTCTTGATGAGGTACCAGAGTGACACGAGTATTCCCTCATATCCGCATGTTTCCACCTCCAGGCCTTAGGTCATATTGGTTCAAGTATGAGCATAGTGGGGTGGGGGAGTGGAGCAACCCAGTCTATCTAAAGAGTTATCTAAGACTGTATTGTAATCTCCCGCCATTAATAGAGGGCCTTCCGCAATTGCTAGCACTGCTGTCGTGCATTGAAATGCAGATTTGGTGAAAGGCGGAGGTATATAAATGCTAACCACCGTATATGGCTTGCCCTGAAGCTCCAGTACAAGAACTACAAAACAACCTTCTGTGTTAAGCTTTATATGTTTAATAGTTACTGGGGCAGATTTGGTTATCAGTATAGCGGGTACCCCTAGCATATGTTAAGTATGTAAAATGAATGGCATATGCTATTTTGGCTCTTTTAAGAGCCATCACTCTGGAGCCCTGTAGATGAGTTTCCTGAAGGAGGATTACATGTGGATTGTGTCTCGCCAGGTACTCAAAAGATCGGTTTACCCAGAGTTTAACTCTCGTACATTCTATAATATTAAGCATTGCTTAGACATGGTTGTACATAATGGATCAATAGCACACGGTATCCCCTGCCGCTCAACAAGGCGAGCCACAGCCAATAGCCTGATGCAATGTAATATGTAGGTCTGAGCAAATTTATTGCTGTAGTATAAATGAGCAGTATGCTTAATAGAGCTATGCACTGGAAATGCTGAATGTCCATAGAGTCAATAGCCAGGTAAAAAAAAAAAGAGAAACAGCTCTCCTTTAACTACAACCTCTCCCCTAACCCTCACGGTCCTCAAACCCCAACACTTGAGAGCTTTAATCCCGAAACCAAACTTGTAAGTCAGAGGGGACACGTCGTCTTCCCCGAGGGAATAAACCAACATATTTGTATGGACAAGAGAAGGGCAACAACCAGAAGACCCTATCTGGATTCGCTGTGCAGGAAAATGGCTTCACCCAGGCCCAGGAAAATGGTTGGTAGGAGTAGACAGGTATCATTGTAGTCATAAATTGAAGCTCCATCTTATCGCAGAGCTACAAGAAAAAATATAACAGTCCACGGGTATATTCGTGCAGCCGCATAGTTCTGGAATATCATGAGGACAGGTGCTGAATTTCTTTCACAGTAGACACAGGGAACGTGGGCGCTTAAGTCCTCTGTCAGCGCGGAGGAGTGGGCCGGTTTGGACGCCTTTGATCAGGAGGTTCCAGAGTATCCACCCGATGCATGGCATCCTTTGGATCCGTGAAAAGGTAGCCTTTGCCTTGGTATATCACTCTCAGCTTTGCCGGATAGAGCATGCTATATGGGAGGTGATAGCCAAAAAGGTCGCCCTCAGCTTTTGGGTAGCCACAGGGAAATCAGGGAAGATAGTGATACCGTTGCCATTAAAGGAGACACAGCCTTTTTTCTCTGGCAGCCCGGAGGACTGCTTCCCTGTCCTTGAAGTGGAGGAGTTTAATGATCATATCACGAAGGTGTGACCCCACAGGGAGGGCATGCATGGGGACTCTATGAGCCCGCTCTATGGCAAATACAGGAGAGAAGGTGGCAGCTCCAGATGTGGAGGTCAGCCAACGTTCCATAAACACTTGGGGTGATTTGCCCTCTGACCCCTCCGGAAACCCCAGGAAGCATAGGTTATATCTTCTCAAATGGTTCTCTAAGTCTGTGAGTTTGTCAGTGGTAGTGTCTTGGGCCCTATGTAACTCCCTGACTGAGTTCTGGAGAGGCGGGTGTCATCCTCCAAGTCCCCAATGCGTTGCTCTGCATCAGTCACTCTATGACGTACGTTTTGGAAATCCTGTTTTAAAAAGGACAAGTCCATTCTGATAGAGTCAATCTGTGTGGTCAGGGATGCATGGCTGTGTTGTATAGCCGCCATTATTTAAGCCAGCGACGGCTCTGCAGGGACCTGCACAGCGTTCAGAGTACTGGGAGACTCAGGGTCTGTGTCCTCTGGGGAATATAACATGGGGGAAGCCTCTAGGTCCTGTATATGGGGGTTCTGTGACTCACCTTTCCCATGAGCAGGCTGTGCAGCCAAGGAAGAAGAGCAGCGCTGATCTCTTCCCTGTCCATGCGGTGGACTGGTGCCATCTTGCCTCTGCATGTGGATCTGCGTGGGCAGCTGAAAACCCGGGGCATCCTCCATGGCCAGGCCGTATTTGACCATCACCCAGTGCTGCCAGGTGTCTCCAGTGGGAGATACGGTGCAGGGGTCCGCTTTAGGGTGGCTGGGTGAGCAGGACCTGTGTAGGATCAGTGTGCGTCCCCACATCTTGGAAGTTGGCCACGCCAACTTGAAAAAAATATATATATATTTTTTTTTTGCTAGAAAATTACTTTGTACTCCCCAATATTTTATACATATACATATACATATATATATATATATATATATATATATATATATATATACACTGTGTTAAAATTCTCACGACGTAGGGAGACGTTCTATAGAGTGATAAAAACTGAAAAGCCTCGGACAGTTCAGGAAGAAAACTGGGTAAAACGGTTTCCTTTCCTTCAACGGATTATTAATACGTGTGGACTATATCCCACAACTACAGTAATTTGGTGTGGGGAAGAGTAATGACTCTACGTGTAGTGGATTATACGAATTAACCATCATCCGAAAGCTCGGATATGTCGAACCTCATTCTGTTGTACGTATTTCTCCTACTACACCAGTTTTATGAGTAAACGGATTATTAAGACGTGTGTCACATATATATATATATATATATATATATATATATATATATACATATACATATACATATTTTA
>BLSH010397643.1:1609931-1631753 GCA_018402905.1 Glandirana rugosa | reverse complement strand
GATCTGAACCCCATAGAGAACCTGTGGTCCATCATGAAATGTGAGATTTACAAGGAGGGAAAACAGTACACCTCTCTGAGCAGTGTCTGGGAGGCTGTGGTTGCTGCTGCATGCAATGTTGATGGTGAGCAGATCAAAACACTGACAGAATCCATGGATGGCAGGCTTTTGAGTGTCCTTGCAAAGAAAGGTGGCTATATTGGTCACTGATTTGTTTTTGTTTTGTTTTTGAATGTCAGAAATGTATATTTGTGAATTTTGAGATGTTATATTAGTTTCACTGCTGAAAATAAATAATTGAAATGGGTATATATTTGTTTTTTGTTAAGTTGCCTAATAATTATGCACAGTAATAGTCACCTGCACACACAGATATCCTCCTAAAATAGCTACAACTAAAAACAAACTAAAAACTACTTCCAAAAATATTCAGCTTTGATATTAATGAGTTTTTGGAATCATTGAGAACATGGTTGTTGTTCAATAATAAAATTATTCCTCAAAAATACAACTTGCCTAATAATTCTGCACTCCCTGTATATATATATTAATTAAAGCCAAGGCCCTATAGATTCAAATAGTGTTGCAATTTTTTTTTTCCACAAAGAATTTGCGCCGCGATTTTTTAAACACAATTTTTTGGGGGAAAAATGTACTTTTTTGAATTTTAATGCACAAAAACACACTATTTTCCAAATGCTTGGTGAAATATGAACGGTGATCTTATGCGTATAAAGAATTATGGGTCCTCATACGGATCTCCACCTTCACTTTTATGGTTCCAACAATTATGTATAAGTTTTCACCATGTAGTTTAGAGTGGCATGGTGGCCAGGATATCTCCAGCAGTAGAGGTTTCAGTAAGAGGTTAGAAGACTCCTGTCTTAACTTTTGTTTTCAGCTCCTGGTTATTAACTCTCCACTTTAGTTCAAAATTGCACTTATGTTCACTAATTCCAGATGCAAGCCACCATCAGCTCACAGCCCACTCTCCGATAAGCTCAAAGAAGCATAAACATGCTCATAGTGTAACACTGCAGAACACTGGTTTATTGCGCAAAGTAAAACCTACTTACAAAAGGTAACAGGGTAAAAAACGTGTACAGCAAAGAACAGCACCGATGGCGTGCGTTCCACCACCGTCGGAAGTGACGTCAGTGGTTGCGATAGACCGGAATTGGCGTCAACGCGTTTCACTCCTCCCAGCATCATCACGGAGGGGTTCCATTGTTTCTGGTGAGTGGAGTTGCAAGAGGGGCTTGGCAATTCGCACTTAGAATTGTTCGGAGCTCCTTTGGAGCACTTCCTTCACTGTTTTAAGCATGAAGCCACTTTATGGATTATTGAACTTAGTCACTTTGATACGTTGTGAGACATACAGCTGCACCTTTATTTATTACGATTACTGATTGAACTTAGTCACTTTGTTACGTTGTGACACATACAGTTGCACTTATTTTTTATTTATTTTTCATGATTACTGGTATCATATACATATATTCATATATTTTTTTGCATTGAGGAGCTGGCGCTGTTTGTTCGCTCTTGTTCTATATCAGGGGGATAATTAGTATCCTGTGCACAACAGCCTCCCATTCCACATTTTGTATCCTCACATTTTTAGTCTGCTTAGTTTCTATCTATAGCGCGGATTTTTGGTATACAATTTCATGATCAAACAAGTGACTAAAATGTGGCACGCTCTTGTAATAATTGTCCATGTACAAGTGGTACCCTTTTCCGAATAATGGTAACCCCAAGTCCCAAACAATCTTGCCAGAGCTCCCTATGTGGTCTGGGCATTTGGGGGCTCCATGGGACTATCTTTTCCCTCGTAAACAATACAATTATATGTATAGCCTGTGGCCCTGTCACAGAGCTTATACATCTTGACCGCATATCTGGCATGCTTGCTGGGGAGATACTGTTTGAAAGTAAGACAGTCAGAAAATTTAATCAGGGACTCGTCTATGCAGACACCTTGATCGGGAATAAACAAGGCTGCGAATTGTTGGCTGAAATGGTTAATGAGGGGTCGAATTTTGTGGAGCCGATCATATTTTCAGAGTCACCCCGAGGACAACAGAGTTCATTGTCGCTGAAGTGCATAACTGCAATTTCTGCTTATATCTAGCCCTGGTCATAGAAGCAGAGAACATGGGCATATGGTGAATTAGGTCAGTGGACCAATATGACCGCAGCTCACTTTTTTTAGTTATGCCCATGAGGAGGGATAGGCCAAGAAAGGTCTTAAATTCTGGAACCGTAATAGGTTTCCAGTCTTCGGGAAGTGTCAAATGGGGATTAGCGGTGATGAATTGACCAGCATACAAATTGCTTTGGTCCACAGTAGATCGATAGAGATCTTCCGCGAAAAACAGCAAATAAAAATCAAGGGACGTAAAAGCAACAGTTTCCACCTGAATTCCAGGTTGGCCAGTGAATGGGGGAGGTATGGGCGCTGCAGAAGTGGTGGGCTGCCAATCAGGGCTGACAAATGCAGCGGGAAGGGCTCTATGGGCCTGTCTTTGTCTTCTTGGTGGTTTCAGGACACTTATGGAACTCGCCACGTCACCAAGTGTTACTGCAGTGCTGGTTTGTCTACGACTAGGGTGTACGAGGCCTCTGGTGCTTGCCAGTTCACCAGAAGGATGAGCAGCACTAGTACTGGCTCTACTCCGTACGAGAACCCTGCGGTTGTTGCGCCTCAGCAACAGAAGAACGGGGTCGGGTATGCCTGACCTTAGCAGGGACCACTACTCCATCGTCAAAGTTATATGTCAGGGTGCCACTCCTCTACGGGTTTGTATACTGAGCCTGATTCTTACAGTGAGGCTTCCCCATCGCTCTCATCTGTCATGCTCAGCAAAGAGTAGGCCTCTTCACTATTGTACCTCTGTTTGGACATTTTGGCCTCTAAATTTACAGGTACAACTAGTGTGACTCACAGGTAAAAGAACACCTGGTTGTCAGAGGCTGCTTCAATCACTACCAAGAAATTAACTGTTAGCGTTCACAGGGATCAGGCGTGACTCTGCAAACGCTGCAGTTATGTGTGCTGTGTTTTGTAAAGTGAGTGATCTATTGATCCTGCACTTTGGGTGGGCTGGGCTGGGCGGAGGAGCTAAACACAGGTGCTAGCAGGTCTCTGGGCTGATCCTGCTAACGCCGCATTATTGGGAACACTAAACTACTGGGGTCGCCAATATAGTTCTGATCAGATCAAAGATATTGATCCGTTCAGACGCTATACTAGTAACAGAGCTATCTAGTGTGTGTGTGTGTGTGCGTGTTAGAGTACCTGCACTAAATCTGACCCTGCTTACGATTGCTTACTGACCCTCACTGACGGTAAAACCTAACTGATGTCACCCGCTGGGTGATCAGGGGTTTAAACCTTTATTAGGTAATATACGGTGGGTACTCTAATCACACTAATATGGTGATCAGAAAAAAATATCTGTACACTATATTATTGATACTGACTGGGGGTGAAAGGGTTAACTGGGGGGGGGGGGCGATCAGGGGGTAAAACCTTTTATAAGACTAATGGTGACACTAACTAGCTTCACCCGTGACACTAATATGGTGATCAGAAAACAGTTCTGTACACTATACTAGTGAAACTGGTGAAAGGGTTAACTGGGGGCGATCAAGGGGTTAACCCTTTATTAAGGGGTAATGGGGGGTACCCTAAACCTACCTGGGCCTACCATTAACTACCCTAACGCTGTTTAGTGTCACAACTCCAATACACTGTTCAGTGAAAAATCTGAAAACTGCAATTGGTGACAGGGAGTGAAAGGGTTAATGGGGGGGGGGGGGGTTGGTGATCAGGGTGTGATCAAGGGGTTATTTGTGTGCCTATGTGTACTGGTGTTAGTGTAGTTCTTGGTGTACTCACTCAGATGTCTTCTCCTAGCTCGCTGGAACAAAAAGGGCTCCACGAGGGGAGATGGCATTGCTTCCTCTCCCAGTGTTTACATTTCTCAGGCAGAAGAGGTATTTCATTTGCCAGAACCAATCAGCAGGTCCAGACCAGAAATCATTGGCCTGGACCTGTAGACTGATCAGTTCTGTAATGAATCCGATCACCGAGGGCGCCGTACAGCTACGGTGATTTGCGCAGCAGAGCCAACCTGCCGCCGTCATATGACGGCGGCTGGTTGGCAAGTTGTTAAAGTATTCCCTTACCTTGTAAAGCAGCCCATTTAGTTTAAAATAGAAATGCAAAGCAAAAACGTGTATATATTTTTTAATACATATTTTATTGTAAGAGGGCTTATGGCAGTAGCAGCAGCTTGAACCAAGTAATGATCAGTGTAAAATATAGACAGAAATGCACAGTGATTAGGGGGTGTATCAGTAGGAGGCAGAGTAACAGCAGGACACTGATCTTCCCAGTGATGAGGGATGTGTCAGCTGAAGAACTTCATTATGGATGAGTTTGATACCACCACCTTAAAGAGCAGAATGCTAGGTGCAAATTAAAAACTAAAAGCACACCCAAGGGGTGGCCATTTGACAATGGTCAAATTCCCCATCTCCAATTCAGAATTCAGTTCTTGCCTAGTATCTTAGGAGTAGGAAGTAGAGAGGTGTTTTTTTCCCCACCATTTGTCTGTTACCATTTCCAGTTGGATTCGTAGAGCAGTTATCCAGGCCTATGCTCTTTTAAGCTTCGTACACACGCTGCGATTATCATAAATGATTAAATTCTGCGCTTAGGATAGTTTTAGTAAATCAAATAAATTAAATATATTAGTAGGACTGCTGCCCTCTTGGTTTTCCAAAATAGGGATTAAAAAATACAGCAAGGAGATGGCGCTGTCCCTGTGAACTGTATATAAAACGTCTAAAAAACAATTATAAATTTATATATAAGGTGCATGAAAACGATTGCGCATAAAAAATATTCTAAAGTGACATTATTAGTGGGTCATAATGTGCAGTTCATATATGAAGTGAATCAAAACAATAGGTAATAGGATAAAAATGTATAAAAATGAACTAAACTAGTGAATATGTGTCAATAAAGTTAAAAAGTCCACAGCACAAAACTTAGAAAAATGCTCTTCAATAAAACAGTCCACAGTATTAGTCAAGGCATGTAATAGGTGACTTTGCAGTGCTCCAACGGCGTTTCCAAATGGGTGACTTTCACACGTGCTCCCCCTTCTGTGCCCCCACTCACCAGAGCTTTACACCCCTGCAGGGGTAACATGCATGCAACTGATCCGGCCTCCAATCTTCGATGTTTAGATTGATCGGTGTATGGTCAGGAACGATGATCCTCTGTTTAAGGGGCTGGAGTACAACTCGACTGTCACCAACCACACCAGCAAGATGAGGACAGAGGGGAACGTTCCAGGCTGTACTCTATGGACGCCACACTGCCCTCTGCATTATCGCACGAACACACTTCCAATGTTTCACAAAATCGGCTGTCCGTGATTTTGTCTAGCGTACTGACGTTAGTAAAATTATCGTTTGACAAAGACAAACGTAGGGACATGCTACGTGTGTTTAACCACTTGCCGACCGCCGATCGGCATCTGACGGCGACGGAGTGGCTCTGTAAGGCAAAACGCCGTCATATGACGGCGGCTGCCAGATCGCACACAGTGAGCGTGCGCCGCCGGAGGCACGCCCGCGCGCTCACTGTGTCCGGGGAGGGCCAGGGAGCGGGTGCGGCGGATTCGATCTCCGCCGGCCACCCGCGATGCCCCCCCCCCCCCGGAGTGAAAGAACGGAGGTCCGTGTAAGTAAACACGGACCTCCATTCTGTGAGAGGGGGAAGGACTGTGATCACAGCCTTCCTTTACATGGAAGCTGTGATCACTTCCCTTCCCCTGTTAGGGCAGCCCCCATACAGTAAGAACACGCCCAGGGAACACAGTTAACCCTTAGAGCGCCCCCTGCAGGTTAACCCCTTCACTGCCAATGGCATTTACACAGTAATCAGTGCATTTTTATAGCACTGATCGCTGTATAAATGCCAATGGTCCCAAAAAAGTGTCAAAATGTTCCGACATGTCCGCTGCAATATCGCTAAAAATCGCAGATCGCCGCCATTACTAGTAAAAAATAAAAAAAAATAAAAACCCCAGAAATGAATTCTCATCATCCGTAAAGGCGACCACTTTTGCGCAAACCAATCAATAAACGCTGATTGCGATTTTTTTAATCACAAATATGAGGAAGAATATAAATCGGCCAAAACCGATGAAAAAAAATGTTTTTTTATATTTTTTTTTGGATTTGTATTTTAGCAAAAAGTAAGAAATTTGGGTTTTTTTGCAAAATTGTCGCTCTTCTTTTGTTTATAGCGGCAATCAGAAATGACGCAGTGGTGATAAAATACCACCAAAAGAAAGCTCTATTTGTGGGAAAAAAAGGACGCAAATTTTGTTTGGATACAACGTCGCACGACCGCGCAATTTTCAGTTAAAGCGACGCAGTGCCGAATCACAAAAAGGGCTCTGGTCCTAAAGTGTGAAATCCTTCCGGGGCTGAAGTGGTTAAAGAGGTTCAGAAGTTTAGTTTTCATGCGTCACCCTTTGGACCCCTTCCGCTGATTTCTTGTTTACACGACCAGACACTTCCAGCTCATTCCTGGGTTCCAAACATGCGTGTTTGTACTTTCAACTTTTGTTTGTCCAACTTCTGTACAGACGAGCCGAAAATCGGACATGGCCTTGTCGGAAGACAAAAAAATTTTATTCATCCAGCTTTTGTTGGTCGATAAATGAAAATCGGCTGTCGAATGGAGCATACTAATGGTCAGGGTATCGGAGGACAGGCTGTCGTATGAAAATTTTCAGCCGATAATTGGAGCTCTTTAGTCCATGAGGCTCTGTTCCTGATTACTGCAAATTTCTCCAGAATGCTGAGCGCATCCTGGGCTTTCCTTCCTTCCGCCTCTGTTTATAAGGTTTGCAAGGAGGCTAGCTGGTCGTCAGTTCACACCTTTATGAAGTTTTAAAAGGATCATATACCTGCCTCAGTGCATGCCAGCTTTTGCTGGAAAGTATTGCAGGCGACACCTGAGTTCTGTCTGGGGTTGATTCTCTGTTCTGTTTTTTTGTTTTGTTTTGGGCCCACTTTATTTCTGGCACTGCCAGGTGTGATTTTAGTCTTTAAGTTGCACGCAGCGTGTTGCTCCTCAAGGTGGGGGCATCAAACCCATCCATGAAGGAGTTTAGCAGTGTCCTTCAATGAACTCAGAGAAGGGGATCCTATGGTGAGTACAAACATCCATGTTTATTGAGATAAGCATAACATTTTGACAAACATTCACCCACGTAGAGGTACAGCACAATGGACATAGCAGGAAGGTGTGGGCTAGGAAAGTTTGATCAAAGAACTTTTATGAATAATTACTGTCCACTGGGTAACCTAGTGGGATAAACCAAAGGTCCATAAAGGTCACTAAGAGCCATCTAACAAGTTGTAGGTGCACTGTTTACAGCAGAGGGTAATGCATGTACTGATCCATAGGATACCTCCGACACAGGTCAGGGCAAGCCATCTATAGGGAGGTGGGAAAAAGAGGGAACTTAGGAATCCAGTGGCTGCAACAAAAGGGAGGCCATTTTTTTTTCTTTTAATACAAGTACATGGTTACACAGACACACATCAAAAATATGAAATTATGGGGTATACACCTAATGTAATTTTCCTCTTATGTTATCATACCTTTCAAGGTGAGCAGCTGTTTTTTTCAGTTGTATAGATTATCTGCAAAGATCTTCCTCCTTGCCAATTGCTTCTTTTACAGCCAAAACAAAAGGGGCTACTAAAAAAGTGGAAAGTGCATTACTTTACACCACGTTCTGAGTCTTGACTCCGAGCCTGACTTAGACCGGTGGTGCATGCTCCTCTGGATTTGATGTCTTAGAAACAAGTTGTCTCTCTCTTGCAATAATCCATTAACTCAATACAGACTGGTAGCAAGAGGCCAGGTAGCTGCAAGCTTGCCGCAACCTTTCCATTAGGCTGCCAGTCTTCTGTCTAGGTGGAGACTTTTTTTTAAAAGCCGAGTTAAAGATATTTCTTAAAGCCCAACTCCTGGATCCTGCTAAGTTTGCACTTTGGAAATTCTCTCCAAGGTTCTATTAAACTGCTGACATATTAAAGTTGTAGCTTCAGCCAAAAAAACAATTTTGAAGCTTTTTGGATAGCATAGGGAAGGATTAACACCCCTGTAATGTTTGTTTTGCTGTCCTCCCATTATATAAACTTACCTATATGAATAGAAAGTGCCCTAAAGAAATTTGATAAAATATGGGAATGGGGGAAGGCCTGATGGTTCTGCGATGGTCCTGGCCCTCCCCCCTCTTCCTCTTGGGGGGGGGGATGTATCTGTGACTAATCCGATCTCTCTGTATGACAAATGTGACTGATACTGCCACTTATGTTGTCTCTTATCCATGTAATTGTTATCTGCCTAATGTCATTGTAAACTACTAAATTACCTGTATATATAACCGCTCGTTGAGCGACTTTTACTTGTATGCTACCTATGTTTCTGTTTATCTTTGGAAACAATAAAAACTTTTCTGTTAAAAAAAAAATGTTTGTTTTGCTGTCTATGTTTCTGCCCAGAAGATTTCACCTCACTTCCTGTCCCAATAATAATTGGATTTTGAAAATTTTGGGTTGTTGTGGAAACAAACTTTGGTGGTAAAGCTTCAGTGTAGACACCTTTTTCCCATAATAACTTTTACAGGAGTGAATTTCCCTCACTAGGGGTAGATTTCCTCTCACTGCCTGTTGTCTCCCTCCGTTTGTAAGTAGGAGTCGTTCGTAAGTGGGATGTTTTTAACTAGGGGACCGCCTGTATGTGCGTGGATCATACCTGGAGTCTCACTCCCAGTTCCGCCCACTACAGGGAGTGGTGATGTAACTATGTCACTGCTGGCTGTAAAAGAAGCACAGAGGGAAACTTACCAGACAGGTGGCCAAGAGGATAGTGGGCACAGTGGCCACTGGTCTAACAAAATGGAGTGCGGGTGAATAAACACGGGTATCTCATGATCATTATATGTGTTAAAGCACTGAACACCACATTTTTTCATAATAACGAAGCCCCTTTACAGATGTTAAAAAAAAAAAAATTCTGCCCTGAGCTTTATTGTACATTAAAGAATAGAGGGTGAAGTCTTTAGCTACGTTTGACTATGTTGCTGAATTGCGGCATGTCCCAGTCTAACAGCCCTTAAAGTGTACTTAATGGAGAGGACTGCTGGTTCTAGGACCAACACTAGGTATGTTAGGATTTTTAGGACTAAATCCATGTAGGCTGAAACGTGTCAACTCACTGTATTCTGACCTGTACACTGTGATTTCTACAGTAAACAAGATTTTAAGAGCAGTAACAGTGGTGCGGATCACTTTTATGGACATTGGTTAGGATTTTTGCCTTTTACCTAGAGGAACCTGGTTTGTGCATTACTGCCCATTTGCCCCTACTGAGCTGCACCTCCTCCATTTGAGTTGGCTGCACCTAGTATAGTAAATCATACAGAAAAGGGCAGTGGTGTTGGGACCCTTGCCAGTTTACAATCTTAACAATCCTGGGGGCCTGATACAGATGGCTTGGACCACTGTCTGAATTAGAGAACTGCTCACTCCTCCTTAAGGCTGGGTTCACACTTGTCCGACAAACGAACCAACATTGTGAGCACAAGTCGCATGACGTCACCAAATCAATGTTTCCCTATGAGAGCTGTCTTTACTGCTCCGACACAAGTCAGTCCAACTTTGAAAAAGGTTCCTGTACTACTTTGGTCCGACTTTGATCGTACTTCAGCCAATTGAATATCATTGACGTAGGATCAAAGTCGGATCCTTGCTGGTGATTACAGCAGCAGTAAATGGAATTTAGACAAAAAATGGTTGTGTGGCAGGCGCAAAAATGCTCTATGAGTGTGCTATGTGGTGGTCAAATAAAAGTCCAGTTCAAATGTCACTTTAAGGCAGCTTGTCCTAGAGCTATAGCATACTCTAAATTGGAGACAAAGACAAAAGGGAACAGAAAAGAGCCACTAAGTGTAGTACTGGATGCAAGGTGATTTTATTTGCCCCCAATTCGGGGCTACTCACAAGATTTAGGTGAAATACAGGCTCTGTGATAAGACTGGTGTAAGCTGAGACACTGGGGGCGATCTCCACTATACGGCACGGGGACATCCATCAGCCGATGGTCAGGAGCAGGATTCCATGGGGTAATCTCGGATGTCCTCCCGGGGACTGTGTGTAGCTGGGTGTACTTTTTTCTGGGTGAGAGGCAGGTCCTCCAGATGGAACGCGGCATGAGGCGCAGCGCGTCCGTGGGAAGAAGTCGCAGTGACGTGGCCAGTCCCAGAATGCTGTGCGACGGGTTTCCAAGTTTTCGCTATGCACTGAGCATGCACACTCCTTTCTCAAGCTAGAGATGGGATTGGAGAGCCGTGCTATGAGGCGAGCGGACCGGAAATGACTGATCACAACTCAGACATATTACTGCTTATAATTGATAAAAAAAAACACTGCTATAATAACAGTTGCTATAAAAATCTGCTATAAATATACATGAAAGAATAAATAAATTAAAATAAATAATTAAGTGGGACATATATATATGCATGGGAAACAATTGAAGTTATATATATATAGGCAGGTAACTGTTAATGGCTGGCTGATCTTATTACCAATATATCTCACAGCGTAAGCGTATAACGTGACTGCGGGGTATCTGGCAAAATAAGGTATCCTCAGCGATCAGCGAGTAAAGGGGTGGTAATTATGCTGTAAAACGGGAAATTATACATGAAAAAATCTGAGAGCAATATTGATCAATAAATTTTATGTCATTATTATTATTATACAGGATTTATATAGCGCCAACAGTTTGCGCAGTGCTTTACAAAATGAAGGCAGATAGTACAGTTACATCACAATTTGGTACAAGAGGAATCAGAGGGCCCTGCTCGTTAGGGCTTACAATCTAAGAGGGAGGGTTAATTGATACAAAAGGTAATAGCTGTGGGGGATGAGCTGATGTAGAAAGTAAGACACTGTATTAGATAGAATCAGGATGGGCTTATTTAAAGTGAAAGGTTTTCAGGGATCGTCTAAATATCGTCTTTTCTATGAAAAGGAAAAGACAAGCATATTGTCCCTCACCATTTCCTAGAAGCTCATAACAAGTACACCAAAGGCCTAGGTGTGGATAGTGGAGGACATCTCCAGGGAACTCCCCGAGGCAGAGCGGTTTAAAAAGCTCTGCCAAAGGGAAACCTTTTGGATCTTTAGCTTTGACACCCTGGCACCTGGAGGGTTAAATGAAGAACTGGAAGTGAGCACAATCTTATATTAATCCCTATAGTCCACATATATGTTTTTAGTTACCATTATATTCCCCTTGGTCCTGTTATATCAATATACATGTTTCCTTTTTCAGGGATACACCATAATATCCCATAGTGGGGGTGGACGGGACCCCATCTTTCAGCAAGTAATTAATCAACATGGTAATGTCATCTCTATCCCTCATGAGCTTGATACATTATCATAATGACATAAAATTTATTGATCAATGTTGCCTCAAATTTTTTCATGTACAATTTCCCGTATTACAGCCCCTTTACTCGCTGATCTGTGAGGATACCTTATTTTGTCAAATACTCCCCAGTCACGGTATACCCTAATGCTGTGAGATATATTGGTAAGAAGATCAGCCAGTCATTAACAGTTACCTGCCTATATAGGACTTTAATTGTTTCCCACGTATATATGAATGTCACAGACCAACTTAATTATTTATTTTAAATTTATTTATTCTTTCATGTGTATTTATAGCAGTGTTATTATAGCAGTGTTGTTTATCAACTATAAGCAATAATATTGAGTTGTGATCGGTCATTTCCGGCCCGCTTGCCTCATAGCACGGGCTCTCCAATCGCATCTCTAGCTTGAGAAAGGAGTGTGCATGCCCAGAGCATAGCGAAAACTTGGAAACGCGTCGCACAGCATTGAGGGACTGGCCACATCACCATGACGTCTCCCCACGGACGCGCTGCGCCTCACGCCATGTTCCATTTGGAGAACCTGCCTCTCACCAAGCTACACTGTCCCCGGGAGGACATCCGGGATTACCCCATGGATTCCTGCTCCTGACCAGCGGCTGATAGACATCCCCGCGCCTTATAGTGGAGATCGCTCCGGTGCCTCAGCCTACACCAGTCTTAGCACAGAGCCTGTATCTCACCTAAATCCTGTGAGTAGCCCCGAATTGGGGGCAAAAAAAAAAATCACCTTGCATCCAGTACTACACTTAGTGGCGCTTTTCTGTTCCCTTTAGTAAAAGGAATTTATCTCACACTGGGATTGTTTTGATTGGTCAAAGGACAAGTCAGACTATCTCAAAGTCGGAGCAAAATCTTATTTTGATCTTATTCAAGTCGGATGGAAGTAGGACCAATGTAGGCAGGACCGTAGATAATTTTTTCTCATGGGGGGGTTCAGCAGCAGGTACAAAGTGGTGAAGCGGGGGAGGAGAACCAAGCAGCAGAGGAGTGAGCAATGCATACACTGTGTGCCCCATAGCAAGATACTGCAGACGTACTACAGGAGATGATCTGAGACTGCAGGTGTACAAGAGATGATCAGAGACTGCAGACATACTACAGGAGATGGTCAGAGACTACAGGCATACAAAAGATGGTCAGACTACAGGCATACAAAAGATGGTCAGACTACAGGCGTACTACAGGAGATGGTCAGAGACTGCAGACATATTGGAGGAGATGGTCAGAGACTGCAGTTGTACTACAGGAGATGGTCAGAGACCATCCATGTACTGTATGATCTTCTATCCCTGTACATTGTCTGCTGAACACTCACAATGGTCCTTCCTGATCACCATAACAGGTGCTGTCAGTGTCCCCACACCCCACACATGTCATTTACTTACTGTGTGACACTGACAATGAGGACTTTCAGCATGGACTTTACAGAGGAGGGAGGAGCCGTCCCTACCTCCCCTCCCCACTGATCACAGGTCTGGTTGTTAGGGGTGGAGTGATTGGCTGTTAGGGGGATGTGGAGGTCACATGACGGCAGGTCAGGCAATGGTTGGTTGGGAATTTGAAGAGATGACGGAGCACCAAGCCTGGAACCAAGCCGCACAGCTGTAGTCCAACTCCACCCCAGTAGTATTTGGCCACCATCTTTTTTTCCGGGCAGTGCAGGTGCAAGGTGCAGCTGCTTTGTGTCCCACAACAATGACTGGGGCTGGGCCCAGGGCAGCTGCCCCTTTTGCCCCGCGTTAAAGACAGCCTTGTGTGGGAGATGCGTTGCAGGTTTTCTGTACCACATCCTAGTGTGAACCGGGGCTTATTATTGCCTTTTCAACACAATTAAAAAAGGGCCAGGGCACTAAGGGCAGCAAACAGTCCAAGCTCTGGCAGCAATGTTGTTGTGCCTGGTAACCCCTCAGCCCTTTGGCTCTGCAGTCAGCACCACAACATAGCTGAGAGAGCCAGGCTGGACTGTCAATACCAACCAAGCAGTCTAAAATGGTAACCCACGAATCTAGTGATTAGTGAATAAGTTTGCCAGTTGCCACAGACTCTCCTCAATGGCAGCACAGCAGTGGTGGCAAGTGGTCTGTGATGACTGTCTCTCAGGCAGCAAGCAAGCCAAAAAGGAAAGAGGAAGGCTCAGCTCCTTAGCAGCAGTACTGCTATCTTGCGCGTTCTCCGCTCCATTCTCCTCCAAAGTCCAAGGCAGGAAGTACAGAGTGTAGAGACAGTCGGGCACGGTGGGCGGGACTACAGATGCCGCCCGCTCCCATTGTGTCTATGATCTGTCCACCGGGAACGCAGCACAGCCTAGTCGTAACAGCATGACGCAAGTTCCTGTGACAGTGTGCCTTACACCCGACCTGCTGCATCCACTTCGTCCGCAATACTGACTGCTGTGATCCGCTGTTTGTTTTTTGTGGTGCTGGCACCATGAGAGGGACAGGGCAGAGACACTTTTTATTTTTGGCAGGATGCTCTGGGGCGGTTTGAACAACCCAAACCCCTCCACCTTATCTACGCCCCTGCCTGTCAGTGCTCAGTCCATAGGCCGCACGCTGCATCAAATTGGTCTGCATGGCTGTTGTCCCAGAAGGAAGCCTCTTCTAAAGATGATGCACAAGAAAGCCCGCAAACAGTTTGCTGCAGACTAAGGACATGAATTACTGGAACCATGTCCTGTGGTCTGTTGAGACCAAGATAAACTTGGTGCCTTGCCTACAGTCAAGCATGTTGGTGGGAGTGTCATGGTCTGCATGAGTGCTGCCAGCACTGGGGAGCTACAGTTCATTGAGGGAACCATGAATACCAACATGTACTTTGACATACTGAAGCAGAGCATGATCCTTTCCCTTCGGAAACTGGGCCGACGGGCAATATTCCAACATGATAATGACCCCAAGACACACCTCTAAGATGACCACTGCCTTGCTAAAGAAGTTGAGGGTAAAGGTGATGGACTGGCCAAGCATGTGCCCAGACCTAAACCCTATTGAGCATCATGCCCAAGAGGGTTAAGGCTAGCGTGACTAGACGTCCCCGGTTTCAGGGGACAGTCCCCGGATTAAGGACACTGTCCCGGACCAAATCTGTCCCCGGTTTTGTCCCCTGATTGGATTTGAACAGGGGCCTGAGCCATTTCAAAGACAGTCAGTGCAGAAATAAAAAAAAAATCTGAATTACACACTCCCACTCTGCTGCTTCTACTAGCTTAGGGGGAGGGGTGTAATTCCTGCTCACATGTTCTTCTGCCTTGGCTCAAGTCCCAGCCAGCCGCCTGCCTGCCTATCTCCTTGCCTTCCCCAGCGGAGTAAACTTCCTGTGCTCGGTACCGCTCCCCACCCAGTAGTAGCCGGGGCCCGAAGAGAGGCGTGAGGCAGGCAGTGGTGGTGACAGGCAAAGAAAGGCAGCTGAGCTCAGCTAATAGTGTCCAGCACCAGGCACAGAGGGGAAGCAGATACAATTGCAGACTACATTGCACTGTGTCTGTCTCTGGCATAATGGATGGTATCTTAACTCATAGGCAGCAGGCATTCTATCATGGCTCTGGCTGACATTGCATTTCCACAGTGTGTCACATAACATGGCTGCTGGGACAGGGATCTGTGCCTTCCCTTAGTAAAAGCAACCTCCCCACAGTGAGAAAACACTTGTTAGGTGCACATTTAACCCTTTGCTTGCCCTAGATGTTAACCCCTTCCCAGCCAGTGTCGTTAGTACAGTGACAGTGTATATTTTTAGCACTGATCACTTTATTAGTGTCACTGGTTCCTACAAAGTGTCACTTAGTGTCTGATTTGTCCGCCGCAATATCGCAGTCCCGCTATAAGTCACTGATTGCCGCCATTACTAGTAAAAATAAAATAATGTGACTAGATTTTAAAATCTGGTCACATTAGTTAAGGCAGTGCTGGAAAATAATGGTGGCCACACAAAATATTGACACTTTGGGCTCAATTTGAACATTTTCACTTAGGGGTGTACTCACTTTTGTTGCCAGTGGTTTAGACATTAATGACTGTGTGCTTAGTTATTTTGAGGGGACAGCAAATTTACACTGTTATACCAGCTGTACACTCACTCACTTTTGTGAGATACTATATATATATATATATATATATATATATATACACACAGCATATTGAGTGTACACTATATATCAGTGCATTATAGTGCATTCGGGGGTGTATGTACGGTATATAGTACACTTGATGTGGTGTCTTAAAATATATAGTTTTTAACCCCCGGAGCCCTTTTCTACATTTGTTGTTTACAAGTTAAAATCAGATTTTTTTTTAATAGAAAATTACTTAGAACCCCCAAACATTATATATATTTTGTATGTACAGTATACACTTGACGTGGTGTCTTAAAATATATACAGTTTTTAACCCCTTAACCCCCGGAGCCTTTTTTTACATTCGTTGTTTACAATTTAAAATCATTTTTTTTTAAATAGAAAATTACTTAGAACCCCCAAACATTATATATATTTTTTTCAAACACCCTAGAGAATAAAATGGCAATCGTTGCAATAATTTTTGTCACACGGTATTTGCGCAGCGGTCTTTCAAGTGCTTTTCTTTTGGAAAAAAAAATCACTTTTTTGAGTTAAAAAATAAGACAACAGTAAAGTTAGCCCAATTTTTTGATTATTGCGAAAGAGGATGTTACACCAAGTAAAAAGATACCATACATGTTACGGTTGAAAATTGTGCACATTCGTGGAATGGCGACAAACTCCGGGAATTGAAAATCTCCATAGGCGACGCTTTAACATTTTTTAACCGTTACCAGGTTAGAGATGCAGAGGGGGTCTTTTGCTAGAATTATTGCTCACACTCTGGTGATCGTGGCATACCTCACATGTGTGGTTTGAACACCGTTTTCATTCTTTGCTGCACAAGCTCGTGGGGACGGTGGCGCTTTAAAAAAATGTTTTTATTATTTATTATATTTTATTTTTTCTTTTAACACTGTTCCTTTAAAAAAAAAAAATCTGATCACTTTTATTGCTATCACAAAGAATGTAAACATCCCTTGAGATAGTAATATATGGTGACAGGTACTCTTTATGGAGGGATGGGTGGTCTAAAAGATCCCTCCTTTACACTTCACAGTATTCAGATCGCCAAAAATGGCGATTCTGAATGCAGTCATTTTTTTAAAACCGGCACCTTTACTCGCCAAGTAAACCGGAAGTGGCGTTGTTACGTTGTTTACAGAAATGTACAAAGGAGTCCCGATCGAAGCCGATTCCAGCTTCCACAGGGTCTCCACACAGCCGACGGTCATGCCGGATCGGAGCTCCCATCTCCCGGTGGGACGGGAGGCCAGAGAAGAGCGGAGGACGGTGGCGGGGGAAGAGTGGCGGACGGTGGCGGGAGGGGGGATGTCCCCCCTGGCTGCCTGGGATAACGACCGAACAGCTCCCAAGCCAGATTGGCTGTTATCACCGGATAGCTGGCCGCCTGCTCTAAAAAACGGTATCAGGGTATAGCCCGTAGCTGCAGACTATACCCAGATACTTCCACCTAAAGCAGCCACAGTTTATAAACAGCGATTCGCTTTAAGGGGTTAAACTAATTTACAACAGCAGGGCCCGTTCCTGCTCCCAACAAAAGTAACTGCAAGTGGTTACAGTGTTCTGGCACCGACAACACCCAAGGCCCAATTTTTCATCACCTGTTTGACTGGGGCATGTCATCACAATTTTTAACCACTTAACGCGAATCGCCGTTTATAAACGGCGGCAGCTTTAAGTGGATGTATCGGTGTATAGCCTGCAGCTACAGGCTATACCCCAGTACCGTTTTTTAGAGCAGGTGGCCAGCTATCCGGGGATAATGGCCGATCTGGCTCAGAAGCCGCTCGGTCTTTATCCCAGGGAACAGGAGGGGCCAACCCCCTCCCGCCACTGTCCGCCATTCTTCTCCGGTCTCCCTTCCCACCGGGAGACCAGAGCTCTGATCCGGCGCTTCTGGCCGCTGTGTGGAGTCCCTGTGGAAGCCAGAATAGGCTTCAATCGGGACTCCTTTGTACATTTCCGTAAGCGACCTCACGACGTCACTTCCGGTTTACTCAGCGGCAAATGGCGCCGGTTTTAAAGAAATGACTTCAGAATCGCAGTTTTTGTCAATCTGAATACTGTGAAGTGTAAAGGAGGGATGGGGGTCTTTTAGAACCCCCCATCCCTCCATAAAGAGTACCTGTCACCATATATTACTATCACAAGGGATGTTTACATTCCTTGTGATAGCAATAAAAGTGATGCTCTTTCAGGCAGACAGGGTAAAATGTAAAGATGGTGGGGCCTGTCTCTAGGTTAGAAGTGATCTCAAAGCCAGTGTGAAAGAGGACTTAGTTGATGGAGAGTGTGATGAGGCTGAAGCATTATGGGTTGAACTGTATATGGGTGTGCATATTACAAAATGAATCATTGGAGTTTGTTACAGGCCACCCAGTGCTAGTGAGGAGGCGGAGACTCGGCTCCTTGCACAGATAGAAAGGGCTGGGAAAGAGATGATAATGGGGGATTTTAACTACCTAGAAATCGACTGGAGTAAGGACACTGCTGGAACAGTTAAAAGGCAAAAATGTATAAACCTATTACAATACAATTTTATGGTACAGTTCATAGAGGCCCTGACTAGAAATGATGCTATGCTGGACCTGGTAATCCCAAACAAAACAGGGCTTATTGCTAATGTTCATATGAAAGAACATCTGGGTAGCAGTGTCCATAACATGATTTAATATAATGTTAACTGTAAATAACTGGAAAGATGAAATACTTAACTTTATAAGTGCAACATTTCCAAGGCTGAGGGCTGTTTCCCAAGACTTAGACTGGGAGAGAATATTGGCATCGATGATCACAGCACAGAAATGTGAATTCTTCAAAATGGCTGTATGCAAACATACTGCAAAATATATTCCCATGGGCAATACGTTTAACCACTTCAGCCCCGGAAGGATTTCACACTTAAGGACCGGAGCCCTTTTTGCGATTGGGCACTGCGTCGCTTTAACTGAAAATTGCGCGGTCGTGCGACGTGTATCCAAACGAAATTTGCGTCCTTTTTTTCCCACAAATAGAGCTTTCTTTTGGTGGTATTTGATCACCGCTGCGTCATTTCTGATCGCCGCTATAAACAAAAGAAGAGCGACAACTTTGCAAAAAAACCCAAATTTCTTACTTTTTTGCTAAAATACAAATCCAAAAAAAAAATATAAAAAAAATGTTTTTTCATTGGTTTTGGCCGATTTATATTCTTCCTCATATTTGTGATTAAAAAAATCGCAATCGCCGTTTATTGATTGGTTTGCGCAAAAGTGGTCGCGTTTACGGATGATGAGAATTCATTTCTGGGGTTTTTATTATTTTTTTATTTTTTACTAGTAATGGCGGCGATCTGCGATTTTTAGCGGTACTGCGATATTGGGGTGGACATGTCAGAACATTTTGACACTTTTTTGGGACCATTGGCATTTATACAGCGATCAGTGCTATAAAAATGCACTGATTACTGTGTAAATGCCATTGGCAGTGAAGGGATTAACCTGCAGGGGGCGCTCTAAGGGTTAACTGTGTTCCCTGGGCCTGTTCTTACTGTATGGGGGCTGCCCTAACAGGGGAAGGGAAGTGATCACAGCTTCCATGTACAGGAAGGCTGTGATCATAGTCCTTCCCCCTCTCACAGAACGGAGGTCCGTGTTTACTTACACGGACCTCCGTTCTTTCACTCCGTGGGGGGGCATCGCGGGTGGCCGGCGGAGATCGAATCCGCCGCACCCGCTCCCTGGCCCTCCCGGACACAGTGAGCGCGCGGGCGCGCCTCCGGCGGCGCGCGGGCGCTTTCTGTGAGCGATCTGGCAGCCGCCGTCTTATGACGGCGTTTTGCCTTACAGAGCCACTCTGTCGCCGTCAGATGCCGATCGGCGGTCGGCAAGTGGTTAAAAAGCTAAAAAAACAATGTGGCTCACAGAAAATGTTAAAAACGGGTATAAATAATAAGAAAAGAGCTTTTAAAAATATAAAAATGAAGGAACACTATCACAATATAAAAGTTACATAACAGAATATGTAAACAGAAAAACAAAGGCTGCGAAAATTCAAAATGAGGGACAGCTTGCAAAAGAGAGTAGGACAAACCCCCAAAACGTCTCCAAATATTAAAAGGTCAGGTCTGAGCACATAGCCCTTTACAAAATAATATAAAGGCGTGTGACTGGGGACAAAGAAAAGGCAAATTTATTAAATACCTTCTTCAGTTCTATGGTGGAATTCAAGTCCATAATGGGGATGATATTGACATAGCCCCAAATGAACCATGGCTCAAAATTGATATGGTCCAGAAATATTTAGACAGACTAAAGGTGAATAAAGCACCCACAGGTACTAAAAGAAGCGCTCTGTCTTTGCAAAGCCACATAGATGACTTTTTGCTAGAAAAAAATATTTTAAGGAATAGATCACATGGATTCATGAAAGACACAGGTTGTCTGACAAATCTGATTTCTTTTTATGAGGAGGTAAGTAAAACCTTGGACAGAGGGGTGGCTGTGGATATAGTATACTTGGATTTTGTAAAAGCTTTGGACACAGTTCCCCACACACAGTTGTGTCAGGTAAAGTCTACAGGCTTGGAAAAATTAGTTTGTAAACGGATAGAAAACTGGCCAAAAGACCGTATTTAGAAAGTTGCGGTTAATGATTTATACTCTGATCTAAAGCAGCCCTCAAAATTTCCACTTGCTTGCTCACATTTAGCGAATGGATAATGGTTGCTAGCAAGGATGGGCTGCCTTGGGGGGGCACCCCCGGCAGGCGGGGTTTAATGAGAGCCGTTCTCCCAGAGGAAGAGAGAGGGGAGGAAGAGGAGAGCCGGATGGATCACAGAGCGGGGATTTCCCACTGTAACAGCTTTCATTTGAATTGCAGTCTTTTTGCCGTCACACACAGTCCCGCCTCCTGCCCTGGCTACTTTGATAGACAGAACACCGGAATGTGTGATGTCTATCAAAGGAGGCATGCAAGAAGACAGGATTGTGTGTGACGGCGAGCGCACTGCAATTCAAATGAAAGCTGTTAGAGCGGGCAGTCGCCCCCCCCCCATGATCCGGCCAGCTCTCTTCTTCCTCCCCTCTCTCTTCCTCTACACAGGTCACGCTGCAGTGATGGCCACAGGTGAGTTGCATTGACGGGCACAGGTCACGCTGCAGTGATAGACACAGGTGAGTTGCATTGATGGGAACAGGTCAAGCTGCAGTGATAGGCACAAGTGAGTTGCATTGGTGGGCACAGGTCATGCTGCATTGGTGGGCACTGGTTATGCTGCATTGGTGGGCACAGGTCATTCTGCAGTGATGGGCACTGGTGAGTTGCATTGATCGGTATGGGTCATGATGCATTGGTGGGCACAGGTGAGTTGCATTGATGGGCACAGGTCATGCTGCAGTGATGAGCACAGGTCATGCTGCATTGGTGGGCATGGACAGGTTGCATTGATGGGTACAGGTCCCGCTGCAGTGATGAGCACAGGTCATGCTGCATTGGCGGGCATAGACAAGTTGCATTGATGGGCACAGGTCACGCTGCATTAGTGGGCACAGGTGAGGTTGCATTGATGGGCACAGGTGAGACCACATTGATGGGCACAGGCGAGGCTGCACTGATGAGCACTGGTGAGGCTGCATTGATGAGCACTGGTGAGGCTGCATTGATAGGCACTGGATGCTGCACTGATGGGCACTGATAAAGTTGTTAATAATTATTTTGTAACTTAAAGCATTTGTTAACCCCAAAAAAATGTTGCTCCTGTCTCTTCAATGTGCAATTAGCAGCATGGTGCTTTTGCTTTTTAAATTATCACTCTGTATCCCCTAAAATATCTGTTTGATAATGCCAGTGCTGACTCCCCTTGCATATAGCTTATCCTGAGAGCTCATAGTCTATGCAGGCTATGCCACTCCCAGCTCTCTTATCTCCTATGTGTGTCTGTCTTCAACTCCCCCCTCCTCCCCCTCCCTCTTCCGATGTCCTTGTTATATCAGAAATATTCTTATCTATATAGATAACACAGCACAGCTCTCTCTCTCCTGCTCACGTCAGCCATTCCCTCAGGACTTCTGAGCTGAGAGAGAAAAGCACAAAAACAACAACTGATCCTAGTATGGTGTGATATCTATACAGAGAAGTATATATATATATATATATTCAATGTTTTATTAATAATTGTTGAAATAGTCACGG
>BLSH010397643.1:1526923-1573803 GCA_018402905.1 Glandirana rugosa | reverse complement strand
GCAGGTTACTGCATGTCTGGGGTGATGGTGGTGTGGCCTTTGTTAGGAGAAGCACATGGCTTCCCTGCCGGTCAGCTCCCTCCCCCATACATGCATGCCTTTTCCTATTGTATAGTTTGAATGTAATCAAGTGTGTCATTGATTGGTTGTATTTGTATTTGAGCTCATGTCATGTGACTGTGCCTTGGAGGCTGATTGGCTGATTGTGGAGCCATGTTCCTTTTGTTAAACCTGTCTGACCAGTATAAATAAACACGGCACCCAAAGCTAGGGAGGACAATCCCTGCTATCGGCTATGTGAGATGAAGCAATCTGTGTCTGTGTGTGTGTGTCTGCACCAACACAGGTCGATGGAATGCATTATGCAAAAGAGCTGAAAAATGCGCTTATTAGCGCAGGCAAATTATAATGCATACAAGGTATTATAATTTCCCTAACAATATCCTTCTTCATAGTAGGGATATCACCCTTGTTCTCTCTCTCTCTGAATATTGGGGCGGGGGAGGCCTAACCCACCTCTTGTCAGGGGGGTTATCATAATCATAATCATATTCTCCATTTTGTCTCTTATTAGGCTGGTAGTAGGTATAGTTTCTTTTCGGGGATTTGTAGGGTACTTTCTTGGGCGGACCGTAGGGCTTATATGGCCCTGGTTTCCTCCCTGGCGAGCGGTAGGATACCCTTCTTTGCATGCCCTGAGGGCGTGAAGTATTCCCATTTTCCTCCTGCTGATTTTGATTTTTTCCTTCCTGACTAGGCGGATTCTCAATTTCCTTTCTCGTGTCCATCTTATTTTCATCCTCAGCCAATTTCTTTTGCCAGTTGAAGACCAAGCTCGTTATATAGTCTTCAACAGCCCTATTGAACTTTTTCTTTTTTTTGTTTTTTTGCTCACATTCCTCCTTCTCTAGTAATTTTCTAAGGTTCTCTGATCTTACTTTGTATTCATCTTTATCGGTATAAGGTAGGAGTTGCTCCTTGATAGGTTTGATTTCACCATCAAGGCTTACCAATTTATTATTTTTCCTACCGATCAGGAACCTCAGGAAATTGACCCCTGCTTCATTGAAATACCTATACCATTCATCTAGTTCCAAATCCCCTTTCTGGGGACATACATCCCATCTCAAACTTCTAGGGACCATTGAATCTGCCACATACTGCTCCAAAAAAGCAATATCCCATAGAGTATGCGTCTCAGAAACAGTGAGGTTCTTGAGCCGCATAAAAAGACCTCCCATGTCATTATCTCCCTCACTAAATAACTGAAATACTCCTTCTGTTTGAATAACTCTCTTGGAATGATACTCGAAAATATCCATTCCAAAAAAATGATTTGTTCTCCTTCGGAGCACCACAAACCACTGATCAAACAAATATGCGTTTTAGAACTCCAAAAGGGTCTAATATCCAGATACAATACAACCAGAAGGGTCTCTACCCTATATATCTACACAAAAAGGGAGGAAGTAAGTAATTAAACGTATCTCCCAACCCTAGATATTGTAGATACCTTTTGGCGATCAAAGGGAACCCAATATATATCCAAAAATATATCCTATTGGAAGGTATGGCACGCTAAAAGTAGTCCCCAACAAATATGCGCATTTAAATTGATCAAAAATATGGGGTAATATAAAAAGATATTTACGCCTATACTAGGCCCTGATATATTGAAATCAGTAAACAGAAACAAAAAGGGCCATGAAGGCTAACTCAGTAGCAGATAAACTAATATCGAAAAGAAGATCTTACAAATATACAGAAAATTACCGCGCTAAGAGAAAGGTAAGTCTAACAATAGCTGCAACAATAAAAGGTGCGATATTTCACCATAAAGATATTAGTATTTAGAAAGATTGTTGCGCTGACTCAAAAGTGCATAACACTGTACTTAATCTCAAACTAATAAAAAACCCCTAGATGGGGAACAACCCTAATCTTAAAATGCAAAGTGAATTACACTAGATAAATGCATAAACGTAATTAAATCCCCAAACAATCAGAATGAGCCCCTAAATAGGGACATTAAAACATACTTAGCATAAAACGCATGTGAAATAGAATTTCATGAATACATAAATCAATACTGTGATTGGACATATATTGAAAAGAATAGAACATATAAAAAATAAAAAATTAATAGTCCCAATATTAGTGTTTAAAGAGAACGTATAAACGTTCAGTGAAAAAAATATAAAATAAGTTGAGAAACATCCAAAGTTCTGTGCAAATTAGGAGAAGGAACAATTTCACTCCAATCTTCCACCACCAAAGATCACGCAGACACCTCCAGTAAAAAAAAAGGGGTAAATAACCCTTACCAGAAACGCAGACCCACTATCTCTAGTAAGGGTCAATATCGCTGGCAGATATAACCCTCTGCAGGGTCTAGAGATTCGCTCCTTCTCTGTTCCCAGAGCTCCGTGGCATCCACAACCGGACTGAGTGGTTAGACAGCCAACTTCAAGAATCTCATTCACCACATAGCATAAAAAGATAAGGGCCACATAGCGTAATACTGTAACGCAGTTTTATTAAAACATAAACTAAAAACAGGGTTCTCACATTGTACAATCAAATAACATGCATGGATTGATAAAAGCCAGCAGATTAAACAGAACGCCCGTCCTCGCGGGATACGACATGCGGCGTGGTGACGTCAGTACGTAAACTCCGCCCTACATGTTTCGTGATAGGTCACGTCTTCCTGGGGCACGGGCAACGTCCTGCGTCACCACAATATATACTAGCTATCTGCGCTCCAAGCCTCGCTCCCCTTACCTTCATGTTCCAAGCCTCATTTTGATATGGGACCGTAAACATAATAACCCTTTAATGGTAATCATCGGCTAATCACTGGATAGGTCAGAGTAGGCGTAATGGAACGCAAACAACTTCCATATATGTCAAATTATAAAAATACATATTACCTAAAAATCTTCATAATTCTACCCCATATAAAACAACAATCTTTCTAAATACTGATATCTTTATGGTGAAATATCGCACCTTTTTATTGTTGCAGCTATTGTTAGACTTACCTTTCTCTTAGCGCGGTAATTTTCTATATATTTATAATTGGGAAAATATGTCCGAATTTTAAATAATTTATCAAATGATGGGTCTTTTCGGGGAGCGCACTGGGAGTTGTCATTGTAGTGGAGGAACCGCATAATCATCAGGTGTCCTGATCTTGGCATAATCGATGAATGGATGGGCATGTGGTGGATGGTGTGGGTAGACCAATAGGAATATAATTCTCTTTTTTTGTTATTCCCATGTTGAAAGTTAGGCCTAAAATTTTTTTAAATTCCTCTACTGTCAATTCTCTCCACTCATAGGGGCGGGCGTAACTTGAACCAGGCTTGCTTGTTATGTATTGTTGTGCATTGAGGTTGCACTGGGTCACGATGTAGAATAAAAGGTCTTGGGTAAAAATTGAATTAAAAAAATCAATAAAGGCAAAATTCTCTGTGTTCACCTGGACACCTGACTGGGCGGTTAAAGGCGGGACGCTTGCTGCTGTGCTGCTCCTGAATTAGGAGGAAGCCACAGAGGGTTTTCAAGGGCATAGGGAAGGCCGGCATGGGTTCTAATCCTTTGAAGCTGAGATGACAGCTCCCTAGTGCTTGGTCTTTGTTGCACTGGTATATCTGGTGGATGGAACTGAGCTGCTGGTTGATGCCACTGCATTACTGGTGGATGGCACTGAGCTGCTGGTTGATGCCACTGCGCTACTTGTGGTAGCTTGCTGCTCCATGCCAGGAGGCAGGCTTTCCTCTTCCTCTGATTCTGTATCAGACCCACTGCTTATAAAGGGTTCATATTCTGAACCAGAATCAGACTCAGACTGAAAGAGCTCCCCATTGCTCTCGTCAGTCAAACTAAGAAGATGATATGCCTCCTCGGTGGAAAACATTTTTCTTGCCATATTGGTGACTGTGGGCTGTGGTGACAAACTGCTGTAGTAGGTACACTTGGACAGATATGGCTGCACTAATGGGTGCTGATGAGACTGTTCTAATGAGGAAGCACTGCTGGGTGCTGAAGAGGCTGCACTGATGGTTTCTGACGAGGGTGCACTGATAGGTGCTGATCAGGGTGCACTGATGTACACTAATGCACCACACTGATGATGCACTGATTAGCTGGCACTGATGTGCACTGATAAGGCGGCACTGACGGATGCTGATGAGGATCCACTGATATGGTGTCACTGATGAACAGTCACTTATGGGCACTGGTGTGCGCTGTAGTGGCACTGATGAGCACTGTAGTGGCACTAATGTGGCACTGATGAGCACAGTAGTGAGATGAGCTTCCACTGATAGGGTAGCACTGATGAGCACTCACTTATGGGCACTGATGAGCGCTTAAGTGGCACTGATGAGCACTGTAGTAGCGCTAATGTGGCACTGATGATCATTGTAGTAGCACTGATGAGCGATGTAGTGGCACAGATGAGCGCTGTAGTGGCACTGATTACTGTAGGTGCCCTGATGGAACTGATGAGCACTGTAGTGGCACTGATGATGAGCACTGTATTGGCACTGATGAGCACTGTAGTGGCTCCTGTAAGAGGAGTCACAACTTAAGATTCAATACCAAGGGGGAAAATCTGTCAGAAGGGGGAGTAGGAAAGAAAAAGAAAAAAGGGGGAGGAAGGGAGAAGGGGAGCGCAGAGAAGAGGGAATAGGAGAATGGCTGGTACAGACAGGAATGAGAGGACATAGAAGGCTAGACAGACAAGGCTAGAGTCCCCATGTGAGGCCCCGAGAGGGGCCCAGGGGAGAGAGGGTGGGCACGGGGGATACCAAACGCCCACCCGACCGCCACTCACACTGTCAAATGATGGGCCTCTACCCACCACAACCAGATCTTCTGAAACTTTTTAGGACAGTTTCGGCCCATATATGTAAATTTGTATAGTGGCAGGGTGTCATTTATTAGAGGCCGCCACCGTGGGGGGGGGTCTGCTTTCTTCCAGTTAATCATTATATTTTTCCTGGCATAGTACGCTGTATAAAAAATAAACAATTTGACATGAGTATTTTCAGGTATATTGTCGGTTATCCCAAGCAGTAGGACCGAAGGGTCAAGGGTCAGGGCCACTCCACAAATTCTCCCAACGTCAGCGACCACCTCCTGCCAATACCCCTGAAGCATCGGGCACAGCCACACCACATGGATAAAATTGCCTATATCTCCCCGGCACCTCGGACATCTATTGTCTCCAGTATTGTATAATGACTCTCTGTGGTGTGTAGTATACCCGGTGTAGGAAATTTAGTTGTACAAATTTATCCTTAGCAGAGATCAGGAGGGAAATAAACTGATGGAGGCATTCAGTCCAGTCTTCATCTGTGAGGGATGGGATGTCTCGCTTCTAGGCCTGGTATGCTCTGTCCGTGCTCCCTCCACCCCCGCACGTAAGTCTAAGGTAAATAGAGGTTCTGTCAATGTTACGTGCGGTCAAAAGCTGTTCCACCGAGTGGGTTTCAAAAGTGATAGGGTTAGGGAACTGCGCTCTCAGAGCATGCCACAGCTGCAAATACCTGAAATACATCCAGGGTAGGAGCAAGTATCAGTTCTTTAACTCCGTGAAAGTAACGCAGCGTCCGGACCCCCTGCCTAGCCCACACTTGCGGATCAGGAATCCTGCGAAGATGTGCCAGGGATGGATTACCCCACAGCGGGGCGTGAGGAGAGAACCCCCCGGCCCGACCAGGGCCACCGAGACCTGTCTCCACACCGTCGCTGTTGTGTTCATGGGAGTGGTGGCCACGGGACTAGACCTAGGTCCCCTATACACAAAATTGGTAAGCTCAGAGTAGGATCCCAATATAACGGCTTCTAAGTTCACAGCAGGATTTGACCGATCCTGTGTGAACCACCATCTCACCGAGACCAGGACTGCCGCCCAATAGTATTTTATAAAGTAGGGCAGGGCCAGACCTCCCTCAGACATTGGAAGCTGTAGTATATGTCTGGCTACCCTTGGAACTGCTCCCTTCCATACAAAGGACACTATGGCCTGATCTAATTTACTGAAAAATGCATTAGAGATAGTGACCGTGTGTCTAAAAGCATATAAAAACTTAGGGAGAAAAGACATCTTGACCAGATTAGCCCTGCCCACTGGGTTGAGGGGTAAACTCCGCCACATCGCACTCCTCTGGAGGAAACTCCGAAGGATAGGGTGAACATTGTCTTCCAGGTATCTTGAGAGATCCCGTCGGACATTTATGCCAAGATATCTAAACCTTTCCACCCATTGGAGTGGGGCCGGCAGTTCATCAGGGGGCGGGATATCGCTCAAGGGAAACAGGGCTGATTTGTCCCAATTAATCCTAACACCCGAAAATCTACCAAAGGTGTCGATGACCCTCAGGGCAGAGCGGAGGGACTGGTGAGCATCTTTCATATAAAGTAGTGTGTCATCAGCGTACATCGACACCTTTTCCTCTAGGGGAGGTATCCCTATACCCTCTACCGCGAAGGAAGCCTGAAGCATAATCGCCAGCGGCTCAATAGCCAAAGCGAAGAGGGCAGGGGACAGAGGACACCCCTGCCTTGTACCTCGGTGGAGTGGGAAGGTCGCCGACAGACGCCCATTCGTGCGGACCTGGCCCGTGGGCCCCGCATACAGGAGTTGTAGCCAGGAAATAAAGGTTGGTTCAAACCCAAACTTCCGCAGGGTCATCCACAGGTATTCCCACTCCACCGAGTCAAAAGCCTTCTCGGCATCTAGTGAGGCAATCACCTCCGAGCCCCCCCGCCCGCCCACCCAATCAATTATTGTAAAAAGGCGCCGAAGATTAATATCCGTGCCTTTGCCGGGCATGAAGCCCGTCTGGTCTCCATGGATCAGGGCAAGTTTGACCTTGTTGAGCCTATTTGCCAAAACCTTAGTGAATATTTTGGCATCAACATTCAGCAAGGATATGGGCCTGTATGATGAGCAGACTTCAGGGTCCTTCCCCGGTTTGGGTATAACCACTATCACTGTCCATGACATTGACGGTGGCAACCGCGAGTCCTTCAGGGAGGTCAGCAGCATCTCTGAAATCCTCGGCCAGGGAGGAGCAGTGAGTTGTAAAGAACTCCGCCAGGATACCATCCTCCCCCAGGGTTTTCCCCGTCTGCATAGAGGCTATGGCAGTTTGTATTTCTTTCAGGGCGAACGGAGCATCCAGTCCCCAGCGGGATTCCACCACGGAGAGCTCGGGGAACCGAATGGACCCCAGGAAAGAATGTAGCTCCTCCGCAGAATAGTTCACCCTAGAGGAGTAGACAAAAGAAACAAGCGGTGCCCCACTAAGTGCAGTAGAGGGTTAAAAACAATTGATTTATTAAAATTGCACTTACAAGAGAGAAGTGTTAGGCAGACATGTACAAAGTCCAGGTGTCCCAGTCTAGGTGGTCCATGTGCTGGAGGTCCCGCCCTCACATGTGTCTGGTCGCTACGGTGGATTCCGTGGCTCCAGGCAGGTGGGCGGGAGGATGTGCCAGATGTCACGAGCCAGTGGGAGGCTGGAGGGAGGGTAGAGATGGCTGTTCCAGGCGCGCGTTCGGAGCAATCCAGGCGCGCTTGTTTCTTTTGTCTACTACCTACAGAGTCACTTCTGCTCCGTCAGCTGGCTGCCCCACAGACGTCTCCATTACCTGGACCCCTTCTCTGCCTTTCTTCTCCCCCCCTCCCCCCGGGTGCTTAATTGTTGGAAACACACGCCATCCGCAACCCCTGTTCCTGGCTCCGTAGTACCACCAGAGACACCTGCAAGCGCTACATCTCCCTCCTATCTCTCCACCCTAGAGGAGTATAACTCGGCATAATACAATGCAAAACGGGCATTGATATCCCCAGAATCTGACACCAATCTCCCTGTCCCATCCCGTATGTGAGCCACATGCACCGAGGTGTTCTGCTCCCGCGAGAGCCACGCCAGCAAACTCCCAGTCCGCTCACCTTGTTCAAAAATTTTCTGTGATCTAAAAAGTAGTTGTTTTTTAGCGGCCGCCATTCGCAGGAGCTGGACTTCCCATATTGCCACTGACAGATCAAGTCTATGCCCTTCGTCTCTAGTCTCAGTATATTGGGCCTCCAGTCTCTGAGCCTCAGTCACCGCCCGGTCCAGTGCCTCCCCAGCTGATCTCTGGGCCACACCAATAGTGGACTGATACTGACCACCAATATGCACCTTAAAGCGTTCCCATCAAGAAGCCATTATCTCACCCGGAGCATCAGAAGCCCAAAACGCCAGTATTGCCGAATCTATCACAGGTTCCACCCTCTCGTCTGAGATCCAGTATCTCGGCAGTCTCCAGAGACAGTTCGATGGGTTCCCCCCCACGCGTAAGCACAAAAGAACCGGAGCATGGCCCGAGATGCCCCTGGGGAGAATGGTCACCTACTCAACCCTATCCAGGATGGGGCCGCTGACGTAAAACAAATCTATGCGGGACATGGCTGCATAGGTGGCCGAGCTACAGGTGTAACTCCGGGCCCGTGGGTGTCTCCACCTCCAGACATCCGTGAATCCAAAAGTGGTTGCCCACTTAGAAATCGGGGAGTCCAAGGCCACCTCCGGGGTCAGTCTATCCAAACATGAAGAGGGGGTCATATTGAAGTCCCCCGCCAAGACAACCTCAGCAGCCGGGTAACCAGCTATCCGCTGCACCACCTTGTTGAGGAGTACAACCGTGGCCGGGGGGGTGGGGAATATACAGGCCCACCAAGACCATAGGGAGTCCGTCAATAACAGCATGGACTAACACAAATTAACCCTCCGGGTCCAGGTGCAGGTCCAGAAGCTCAAAGGGTAGGGTCTGGCGAATCAGCACACTGACCCCCCTGGCATGGGTGGAGTATGTGGAATGATAATAATGCCCAACCCAAGGTTTTTTTAAACTAAGCTTTCTACTCCCTACCACATGTGTTTCCTGAAGGATACAAATATCTGGGCTGTAGTTTTTGAGATAGTTGAAGACTAGGGTCCTTTTAATGCCAGAGTTAAGCCCTCTGACATTCCACAATATCATAGTAAGGGGCGCCATAAGAGTAAGCCAAGAATTCCAGGGCTCCTCCGGAAGTCTGCACCTGAACCCCCTGTTGGGACAAAAGGTAGGGCCCCACACCAAAAATTGCCCGGGGTTCCCACTGACCACAAATACATAATCAGTAGAACACATACATGAGTCATTCCTTCCAAAAACATATGAAAAAAGAAAAGAAAACAAACTAAAATTGTCAAGCGAGCCGTCTGCTGTGCTTGATCATCCCCAACTCCCCCCCACCCTATTCATCCAACCCAACCCGGATGTATTTGAATCCCCAAGCAAAACTTGGCTAAAAGCCACATAGGGACATGCACAAACAGACAGGTGAACTTATACAAACTAAGGCACACAACATTCTAGGCACAGTGTGGAGTTGCCACCAACTGAGTAGAACATGTATAAAAGGTTGTCATCACCCAGTAAAGCCGGGGGCACATTCTTAAATGAGCGTGATACAGTCTGTAGCCCGCATAGTCAGTGTAGCACCATCCCTGTACCCACTGAGGAGATGCGGAGACAGCAGGACATCCCTGTTAGAATGTACCTTTACCATATCCGAGGCTGGGCAGCCGATAGGAGAAAGGGGGAGGGGGGGCAGAAATGAACTGGCCTTAATACGCACAGTCATAGTGGCTGCCAGGATCCCTATGGTACCTCCAAGGCAGATAGGAGTTCCCGTGGTTGATGCCAACACGCGTCACAAATAGCAGCTCGGTTGTACACATGCAAGCTATAGTCCAGTAGATAGAAATGACGGGTCAGCCACAATGCAGGGAGGGCACAGAGGGACATCACACAGGATTTGGCACACATTTGAGCAGCCCCATAACTGAATCAAAGTAACCCGCTAAAAATCCAGAGGTATAAGGCCGAGGCCTCGCAAGAGACTGTTACGGCCGCCCATGGGCACAGACATCCCTTCGGCAAATTCCCTCCTCGTCCCACACACCAGAAAAGGGACATCTAAAGCCTTGGTGGAAAGGCCATGTAAATGATGCAGCAGTACAGTACTTACATGTGGGTTGGCAGTCCTCCACTTGGCCGTCCACATAGGAGAGAAATGGCATTTAGCAAGAAGCAGGGGACCAAGAGCAGGCAGCCAGCGCCTCCTCAGTTAGCGAGGCAGCGTAATGACCCATTGAGAGGCTTCATCTGGCGAGGTAAAGAAACGGGTGGACTCTCCATCTACCACCCGCAGGCGAGCCGGGAACAACATGCTGTACTTGATGTTCTTCACTCTAAGGGCCTGTTTGACTGAGTCAAAGGACTTGCAAAGCCTCTGGGTGTCCACGGTGAAGTCAGGGAAAAACATGAGTCTAGCCCCCTCGTGGCGGATATTCTCCATCTTGCAGGCCTCCCGAAGGACCAGATCACGGTCACGAAAGTTCATCTAGCGGAAAATAAATGTGCGCGGGGGTGCCCCAGGGGCGCCTCGCACCAACAGCATCCTGTGGGCGCGTTCCACGACAAAGTGAGGGGAGAAGGCCGCCTGGGAAAAGAGGCTGCACGGGAGGCGCTCAGTGTAGGCTGGGATGTCTGGACCCTCCATCCCCTCCGGCAGACCCAGGATCCGGAGGTTGTTGCTGTTCTTGGCGTCTTCAGCCCGCGATTCCAGATGTTTCAGGCACACTTGTACTGTGTGGAGAGTGGCGGAGTGGACTCTGACCGTATCTTCGTATCTCCAGTCCGGCGCTCCATCTCCGCAACCCGGTGACGGATCTCATCGATGTCTTTGCGAATAAGGCCCATCTCAATCTGCAGGGAGTTGATCTTAGCGGTAAGGGCCAGTTGGCCTGGGCCGCGAGAGCTGGCGCCTGGTCCTCCGGGTGCGACGCCATCTTGGAAGATTTCACTGCGCAGGCCACCGCCCATCCCGATCTAGCTGCTGCTTTCCCCTGCTGATTACGGCCCTTCTGCTGCTTTTTACTTGTCTGCATCAGGCAAGGCGGTAGAGCAGTGTCTGGAGATTTGTTGCAAGCATACAGGATATGAATAAAGGATAATTTCCACCACCGTGGTAGCAGAGCTCCGTGCCTATGTGTCCTGTCTGGTTGCCATCTTGGTCACGTCCCCCAGTGACATTTATACAGTAATCAGTGTTTTTTTTTTAGCTGGTCCCAAAAAAGTGTCAAAAATGTCCAACATGTCCGCCGCAATGTTGCAGTCCTGCTAAAAATCGCAGATCGCCGCCATTACTAGTAAAAAAAAAATAGTTAAAAATGCCATACATAAATTCTCATGGTTTGTAAATGCGGCAACTTTTGCACAAACCAATCAATATACGCAGATTGCGATTTTTTTTTTTTACCATAAATATATAGAATACTATATATCGCCCAAAACTGATGAAAAAATTTGTTTTTTTATATTTTTTGGACTCGTATTATAGCAAAAAATAAATAAAAAATATTGTTTTTTTTAAAATTGTCGCTCTTTTTTTGTTTATGGCGGTGATCAGAAGTGACAGAGAGGTGATCAAATACCACCAAAAGAAAGCTCTATTTGTGGGGGGAAAAAGGACGCCAATTTCGTTTGGGTACAACGTCGCACGACCGCACAATTGTCAGTTAAACTCTGTGCCAAATTGCAAAAAAAGTGCTCTGGTCCTATAGTGGGAAATCCTTCCAGGGCTGAAGTGGTTAATCATGTCTGGAACTCTGAAAAGAAAAACTGTTAAATCAAAAGCAAGGAAGCAAGCGAAAGTACAAAGAAGATTACAATCGTTTCAATCAGATTTGCTCTTGAAAGCAGACACATCCTTCATATTAAATTTAAAATTAAATATATATGTAAAAATTAATACGTTCTTTACCACAAAAATTGTTAAATCATTTCAGGTGTGCCGTGAAACTTTTTAGATCTTTTTGGTGCGCCGTAAGAAAAAAAAGTTTGTGGAACACTGTGGTAGATCATAAGCATAATAGCATGCAATGCCAGGTTGTATTTTCCAAAGCAAGCAAAATCCTTTCTTCTATTCGGAGGTATGGTTTGCAGAGAGAGAGATATAATTTTGTCCCTGAACAAATAGTTAGTAAGACCTCATCTGGAATATGCAGTTCAGTTTCGGGCACCAGTTCCCTGATATTGGAGAACTGGAGAAAGTGCAGAGAAGAGCAACCAAACTGATAAGAGGCATGGAGGAGCTCAGCTATTAGGAAAGATTAGAGGAACTGAATGCATTCTTAATTTTATTTTTTCTCTCGAGGAGATTAAGAGGGATATGATCAACATGTATAAATACATAATATAGTGAAGTGTAGTTGGTGTAGTTATTCAATTTAAAGTGGTTGTAAACTCTCTGAAAAAAAAAACCTGCAAGACAAAGGCATAATGAGCTAGTATGCATTGCATACTAGCTCATTATGAAATACTTACCTTTGAACGAAGCTGTTGCAGCGGCCTCCGTATACCGCTGTGACCGGCGACATGCTTCTTCCGGGTTCGGCGGCTCTGTCCAATCACAACGTAGGCTCCAGCGCTGTGATTGGCCAGAGCCGCGCTGACGTCACTCCCACGCATGCGTGCGGGAGCGGCCGGTCATGGCACATTAACTGATGAAACGCCACCCTGGGGCCGATACATCAGTGTGCATGTGCCAACGACATTGGCACATGCAGATCCAGGGAATATCTCCTAAACTGTGCAAGTTTAGGAGATATTCCCGGGACCTACTGGTAAGCCTGATTATAGGCTTACCTGTAGTTTAAAGTGGCTGTACAGAGTTTACAACAACTTTAAGGTCATCACAGAGGAAAAGGGGCATTCTTTATATGTGAAGGAAAAGAGATTTAACCTTCAAATACTGAAAGGCTTCGCCCCAGGCCAGCAGGGGGAGCAATTTCAACGCCTTGCGGCAGGGGGATACTCCCACCAGATGGACTTATTTAAGTCCTCAGGCACAATCCTTCCAGACGTGTTCCATCTAACCGACCCCCCTTTGGACTTTCTGAGTGGGCTACAGCTGCGCTCCTTTCTCCGGCGCTGCGCACGTGCCCCAGGTATCATACGCCCCCTTACATGCTTTGAGTCAATTTGCCATAAAGGTGAACCACTACGTCATTCCTTGTCCTTGATATACTCCATTCTGATTCATCCAGGGGAGGATTACATCCCCCCGTTCCTTACCAGGTGGGAGACCGATCTGGCCTTGCATCTCACATCAGCCCAAAGACGTACAATCCTCTATTTCGCTCAGAAATCATCGCTGGCCACCAGGATACAAGAGACTAGCTATAAGATTCTCACCCAATGGTATAGGGTACCCTCCCATCTCCACCGTATCTTTCCCCAGATACCGGATTCCTGCTGGCGGTGTGGCGGGGGCCATGGTCCACATCTTCTGGGAATGCCCCATAATCCAACAGTTCTGGCTTGATGTCACTGACATCATCAAACAACTCACAGCTGTAGATCTGCATGCCAACCCCGCTGGTGCCTGCTGCATTTGACGGACAGACCAATTAAAAAGTACAAATCCTCGCTTACAATGCAGCTCTTAAACACTGCAAATACCTGCATCCCCCTCTGCTGGAAGGATGCTGACCCCCTGCCCCCCACAAAGGCACTGTAGTTTGCCAGGGTTAATGCTCTTAGGGACATGGAAGAACTAACTGCCACATTATACAATAAGAAGGTCTGTAGGGAAACCTGGAGTCCTTGGAATCACTTTGTGTTCACGGACGCATAGAATGTGGGCGCTGCCCTTCACCGGCGAGAATGTTCCTGCCTCACCTCCCCTGGGGAGTGGGATGACTGGATACCCCTTAACCTCCCTTTCCCCCTTTCTTGCCCCTTCCCTCTCTCTCCCTCCCCATCCCCCTATACACTTTTTATTTTCCCCCATCCTTTTTTTTTTCTCTATTTTTCTCTATTCCCCCTTCTGTTTATTTGTTGCTGGAAATAAAACTTTATTCTATGTGTGTCAGTATGTACAGCCATGCCGCAATAACCCTTTCTCGATGCTTCACCAATACTCAGTTGGGTGGATGCTTATTAATATACGATGTATACTCCCACTGGTCGTAGACCGGACACAGGTTCCTGTCTTAATCTGACTAATTCATTTATATTTCTGTTTTTCTACCCTCTGACACATGTATGCTAGATATACTGCTAATGCACTTTGCCATATACTTTTACTCTTGATGTATTGTTGCTCATTTGTTTGCTACAAGAAATAAAGGAATTACAAAAAATACGGTAAGGCCTTTTCACAGTAAGAGCTGTGAAAATGTGTAATAGACTTCCTCAAGAGCTGGTTCTGGCCAGCTCAGTAGATTGCTTTAAAAAATGGCCTGGATTCTTTCCTAAATGCACATAATGTAATTGAATCCTAATATTTATAGGTAAAGTTGATCCAGGGAATATCCGATTGTCTCTTGGGGAATCAGGAGGAGACCCCCCCCCCCCCCTGAGCAAATTGGATCATTTTTTGCTTTTATTAGGGTTTTTTATTTTTGCCTTCCTCTGGATTAACCGTGGGTATAGGTATGTGTATATGGATTTTGATTTTTGTGTGTGTTTTTTTTTTTTTCTCCGTGGGTTGAACTGGATTGACGTGTGTTTTTTTTCAACCAGTCTAACTATATAACTCTGGCACTCCAGCTCTCCTGGAAGTTACGCCTGTGGCTGTCAGAGTCTTGCAATGCCTCTTGGGACCTGTAGTTCCACAACAGCTGGAGGTTCCAGGCGTGGGCAGCAAGATTGGTATCCCATGAAAGACTGTATCCCCTTCTTGAGGCAAAACAAGACGAACACAGAGCTGCTGCAGCCAAACGCACTGGATCATAGAGATACAGTCTGGATGAGCGGGTGCACAGGCTGGATAATAGCGGGACACGGCAAGACACAGGCTGGTTGGGAGGAGGGGACAGCAACAAGCTGTATCGGTGAGACACAGGCTGCATTGGAAGGGACAGGGGGCACAGGCTGCTTTGGAAGGGACAGGGGGCACAGGCTGCTTTGGAAGTGACAGGGGGCACAGGTTGGATGATGGGCACACAGTCTGTCATCCAGTTTGTGCCCCTTGTCATCCAACCTTTGGCCCCCTGTCCCTTCCAATGTAGCCTGTCTCTCCTCCCCGATACAGCTTGTTGCTGTCCCCTCCTTCCAACCAGCCTGTGTCTCGCCGTGTCCTGCTGTCATCCAGCCTGTATTTCGCTGTGTCTCTATGAACCAGGTCATTACCAACAGAGACATAAAGACCTTTCAAACCCTGAAGGACCAGTACTCCCTTCACAATTATATGCTCTTCCGCTTCCTCCAGCTCCTCCACGCTCTGCAGTCCCAATTCCGTGAGTCTATCCCCCAGCTGGAAACGTTGCCCCTGGTTGAGATGCGGCTGGGACAGGACCCAAAAAAACTTCTCGCTTTTCTACAACCACCTCTTGATCCCCGGGGCCACCACCCATGTGTACCAACTGAAGTCTAGATGGGTGCCGGACATGGGTGATATCGCGGATGAAGATTGGGAGGAGGCACTGACTGTTTGAAAATTAGTATCCCCAAAGCTTTCTGATAGTCTCACCCATCTCTATATCCTGTATAGATCCTATGTCACACCTCATCGCATCCTCAAATACGACCTGAACTATAGCCCCTTGTGTCCAAGGTGTGCTGACCCGGAGAGCTCCTTTTTCCATCTCTTGTGGTCCTGTCCGTACATCCAGGGACATTGGTCACAAATCATCAAGTTCCTGCATGACAAGATGGGCTCCCCCCTGACACTCTGCCCACATCAGTGTATCCTAGGGATTCTTTCCCTCACTGACGAGGACAAATATCTGAACATTTTCCTGCAAGAAACATTATTCCTTGCCAGGATGCAGATAGCTAGAACTTGGCTGAGGAGCTCACCCCCCACTATACAACAGTGGATAAGAGCGATTAACGCCGTTCTTCCATACAAAAAAGTCCTCTACACACACAGGGGCTGTCCTAAGAAATACCACAACATTTGGGATAGATGAATATATGTGAATGTTTAATGGCTTACTCTTTTTAACTGGTCTGGCATCCTGCTCCATTGCCATGTCCACATTACCTCTACCCATGGTAATCATGGATGCAATTGTTGTCTGTATGTGCTATAGCAATACCTCTACCACTCATGTCAATATCTATATCCTTATTGTAGTGCCTGTTGCACATTTTATTTGTACATTTATCCGGTAGCTTTTCATACTCAATAAAACCTTTTTTTTATGATTAAAAAAAAAAAAAAACATTTGAAAGTAGAAGGGGAAGAGCAGTGTGGGCACTAAATACCTGTACAACATTGTATAATGGCATATCAGTATACGGGCATTAAAGTGATATTATACCTTTGATTTTTTTTTTCTAAAATAAAAATGTTATACTTACCTACTCTGTGCAATGGTTTTGCACAGAGCAGCCTTGATCCTCCTTTTTTCTGGTCCCCCACCAGCACATTTGGCTCCTCCTATACGGCAAGTGCCCCCAAAGAAAGCCGCTTTCTATGGGGCACCCGTGCAGGCTCGCTCCTGAGCTGCTCTGTGTGCATCTTATGACAGACAGGATGGCTTTGTCCCGCCCCCTTGCTACAGAGTTTGATTGACAGCAGCAGGAGCCAATGACTCCTACTGTTATCAATCTGCCCAGTGAGGAGGGACAAAGCCGGGAGAGTCACTGCTCTCATACACATGGTGCAGGTAAGTATACAGGGGGGCTATGGGGATCCTGTGAAAGATATATATATATACACACTTTAATGCATAGAATGCATTAAGGTAAAACACCTTCTGCCTTTACAACCACTTTAAGCTGGCCATGTACCTTGAGAATTTTGTCCAGTTCCTGATGAACTCGACGAAGTTCACTAGGTGGGTGGCCCTTTTGGCCTATTCCCACCTGATATCCTTCTATTGAAAAATCATAGGAGCTGGGTGGAAAATTGTTGGCCAAACAGCTACTGCATCCAATCAGATGCATCTGCTCATTAGGTATTTTGACAGCCATCAGGGCCAGCTGTCAAAATAGGATTTTCACAGTAGGATATTTGTCCATCCATGTTGCTTAATATGGACGGAGGCAACTTTGGACTGAACAAAGAAATCTGTGTGTATAGTCAGCTTTAGTTATCCAGTCTGTTGCAAGAGTAGCCTTTTTTTTCCCCTTACAGTGGGACTTCCCCCAAAAGGGGGAGTTACGCTTTTCTACCTCTCCCCCCACCGCTTCTTTACCACTTTTGGGGGAGGGGGTACCTAGTTTTGATAGGTACGCTCTCCCACAAAGAGCAGTGTGGCTCACGCATGCGCATTGGGAAGCTGGCTGCGAAGCCACAAAGAGTCACAACCAGATTCCCAAACTAAAGATGCTGGTGCAAGGGACTGGTGAAGATGGACAGGTATTATTTTTTTTTCCTTTGCTAACCTTCACATGATCCTTTTATCAAGTTTGAAGCTGCATAACCACTGCAGCTTTCTGGATTGGTTGCCTCCTCATTGGACCATACCTAGACCCCATCTGGAGGAAGATCCTGGGCGGCTTGTGCATGTTGTGCGATACATTAGCCACAGGGTGCTATACAGATCAAGGTTTCAGCACTGCCACCTAGGATGACCCTGCCCCTGAAGAACCCCTTGTGAGGTATGCTTAACCAGGAGGGCGGAGAGCTGGAGGGGCCTTGTCCCCATCTCCTATTGATGGTCAACACTGAGGTAAGTTGGGATTATGCCCCTATTCTTGGGAGCTCACGGTACTGCTGCCCCAGTCCCTTAGGGGTTGATTTGGGGAGCTGGGGCTGCACAGTCCTTTGGCTGCAGTTTGTGATGAAAGTTACAGCAAATGCCCAGTAATGTTGCTTATCACATAGGTTGAAAAAAAGACACAAGCCCGTCTAGTTCAACGAATAGAAAAATCTTAAAAAATAGAAAACCTCCATATACACTATCCTATATTTTCGGAGGAAGGCAAACCTCCCCAATATAGCATGATCCAATTTGCTCCAGTTGGGGGGGGGGGGGGGATTCCTTTCTGAGCACCACAAGAGTTTCTGCCCCCAGTGTGCACATGGATTGCCAGGGCTGTGCTGATTTTTTTTTTATCTGCAGCCCGCAGCAGGATTCTCAGCTGCTGTCCTACTAAAAATTGGAACCAAATCCTCTGTCGCTCCTAAATGTGTCAGGTGTTGATCCTGCTAGGTTCTAGCACCATTCTAGTTTTGTGGGTGCAGTCTGAAGGCACATCCACTCCCCACCTCCTCTTAGCTACACAGCTTAGCTTGCACAGTGATCCAAAGTTGTTCTGGGTTCCCTCTGCCTACAGCAACTGGTCAAGGAAGGCCTACCCTCTTCCAGCTCTATAGTACAGGTCATGAGCTCCCCTGAGACTGTTTCCCCTTCACTATAATGGCACATTATGGGCACAAGGGGAATGGGGTCAGCAGGCCTTGCAAGCTCACACTCAGAAAATGGCTTGAGGGTCTGCAGCACATACAGTACCCAATGGTTCTGATGCCGATAGTTCTGTCCCTATTCTGAGTCACTACTCTCCTCTGAGGCCTTTGTAGCTTTTTTCTCTTTTCAGTGTATACATATTAAGATAGTGCTTACTCCATTTTTACAGAGGTCTTCCACCCACTTACATATGTGATCCTTCTGGCACCCCCCCTTCCACCCGTCTTTCCAGAGCTGAATTCTTACCCACACTCTGATTTTATGGAAAGGTCATCTAACCCGTTAGAGCAGTGTTTCCCAACCCAGTCCTCAAGGCACACCAACAGGTCATGTTTTCAGGATTTCCCTCAGATGAAACAGCTGTGGTAATTACTAAGGCAGTGAAACTGATCAAATCACCTGTGCAAAATAATGCAAAATAATGGAAATCCATGGAAAGACATGACCTGTTGGTGTGCCTTGAGGACTGGGTTGGGAAACATTGTGTTAGAGGACTCCAATTTCAAAGGATGCTAGTAAGTTCCATCTGCCTCTCCTCCAGAGTCCATCTCAGATTCTCCTCTTGAGGCTTACTCTGCTCCCTAAATAAGAAGGGAAATGGGGACTCTGCTAAGGAGGATACCCACTCCACGGATATTTCTGCAAAGCTGAAGGATACGAATTGATGTCCTTTTTTTACACAGTACGCTCCTGTTTTGATCTGGAGCAACCTGCATTGACCCAGCCAAAATGGTTCTTGTAAACACACTTTTGGAGCCTGTCTTGTACAGTGACCTAATCTGGAAAAAAACCTTGGTCCCTTCCAAGGAATTTGCTCAGCAATACCCAATGGTGGAGGGGTTCCTGAAAAAAAAACTGATTTTTTTTTGACTTACCGTAAAATCCCTTTCTCTGAGTTTGTCGACAGGCACAGCGACTTTTAGGACTAAGTGGGTTATACTGCCCTCTTCAGGAGTTTACTAGGCAGAACAGGCAGTTCTAACAGCAAAAAGAACAGTAACAGACACAGCCCCTCCCAGGGGGCAGTCCCCACTGGCAGATAACCCCACACCCAGCTCTGCTAGCTCAGTTTGTAACAAGCAGTGCAAAATCCAGAGGGGTGGGTGCTGTGCCTGTCGACAAACTCAGAGAAAGGGATTTTACGGTAAGTGAAAAAAATCCAGTTTTCTCTTTCATTCGTCGACAGGCACAGCGATTCTTAGGAATAAGTGGGACACCCAAAAGCAGTGCCAAAAATGAGGGGTGGGTAACAGAACAACAACAGAACTAAACCCAATCAAACTCTCGGTGAGGAACCACACGTGTCTCACACGGCCGCCTGCAAAACTTTGCGGCCAAACGCAGCATCCAAGGATGCTAAGACATCAACTTTGTAAAACTTTTAGAAGGTGTGCACAGAGAACCAAGTAGCCGCCTTGCACACTTGAGACACAGGCGCCTGATGTCGAAAAGCCCAGGAAGTGCTAATCGCCCTGGTAGAGTGAGCTGTGACTGGAAAGGGAGGTTCCAGACCCCGAACAGCATAGGCTCGGGTCACAGTCTGTCCAATCCAATGTGAAATAGTGTCCGAAGAGGCCGCCAAACCCTTGCGTGGACCATCCACCACGACAAAGAGAGTGTCTGACCTTCGAAAGGAGGCCGTGGTCGCCAGATACACCCGCAGGGCCCGAGCAACGTCCAGGGAGTGCAAAGCAACCTCCTTAGGGTTAGATGGGTGCGGGCATAATGATGGAAGGAAAATGTCCTTTATTAATGTGGAAGGACGACACCACCTCCGGTAAAAAGGAAGGTGATAGGAGCAAGACCACCTTATCCTTGTGTGGGACCAGATAAGGAGACCTACAGGAAAGAGCCGCCAACTCAGACACCCGCCGAGCGGATGTCATAGCTACCAGGACAGCCACCTTCTGTGAAAGCAGTTGTAGTGAAACTTCCCTGATATTCTCAAAGGGCGGTTTCTGAAGGACCGAGAGGACCAAATTGAGGTCCCATGGCGCCAGAGGCGATCGTACCTGGGGGGCAACATGCCGAACCCCCTGCATAAAGGTACTGATCAAAGAATGCGTCGCCAAGGGACGCTGAAAAAAGATCGCCAGAGCAGAAACCTGACCCTTGATAGTACTTAACGCCAGTTTTTGGTCAAGGCCCCTCTGTAGGAAGGCCAGCACCCGAGCCACTGAGAAGGAACGAGGGTTCCACCCCCCGGCTTCGCACCAGGCGATGTAAGCCTTCCAGGTGCGGTGATAAATTTTACGTGAAGTGGCCTTACGTGCCTTCAACATGGTAGGAATCACCGAGTCCGAGACACCTCGATCCCTCAACACCTGGGATTCAATAGCCAGGCCCTTAAAGCCAGAGAGGGTAAAACAGGGTGCAAGATGGGTCCCTGGGACAGAAGATCCTCGCGAAGTGAGAGTCGCCAGGGAACACCCACCATCAGTCGCACTACGTCGGCGTACCAAGGACGCCTTGGCCAATCTGGAGCTACCAGGATGGTCGGTATACCCTCCGTTTCTATTCTGCGCAAAAGGCGCGGAAGCAGTTTGAGAGGAGGGAAGGCATAGATGAGCCGATACCGAGCCCACGGAGCCACAACAGCATCCGCCGCATCCGCCAGGGGATCCCTTGTCCTGCTCATGAAGGTCTGCACCTTCCGATTGAGATGGGATGCTAGCAAGTCCACACCCGGGACACCCCATCGCAGACAAATCTGATGAAACACATCTGGGTGCAGTGACCACTCCCCCTGGTCCTGGCGCTGACGACTGAGATAATCCACCTGCCAATTTTCTACGCCCAGTATGTGGACGGCAGAAATTGCTGGAACGTGGCTTTCTGCCCACCACAGGATGGGGCCACCTCCAAGCTTCTTGTCCCGCCCTGGTGGTTCACATATGCTACGGCCGTGGCATTGTTCGACTGAATCCGGACCGGGCACCTGCGTAGTCTCGACGTCCAATGGGAGAGGCAGCACCAAATCGCCCGCAATTCCAGGACATTGATCGGGAGACAAGACTCCTCCGGAGACCACCCCAGGACTCCGCCCCAGCCTGTCAGGCTGGCATACGTCGTGATCACTGTCCAGTGAAGGGGGAGGACTTCCCCGACCGAAGAGCCGGAGACCCTAGCCACCAGAGCAGCGAGGCCCTTACCTGGTGATCCATCCTGATCACCCGATCCAGGGAAGATGGGGGCCGGTCCCATCTCAGGAGAATCTCGCGTTTCAGAACCCAGGTATGGTACTAAGCATAAGGGACCGCCTCGAAGGAGGCCACCATGAGGCCCAGGACCCGCATGCAAAACCGGAGCGAGGCCCATTTCTGGGACAGCAGGGACCGAACCACCGCCTGAAGCGTCCCCCGCTTGGTTGGCGGAAGGAAAACCTTTGCCTGGGCCGCATCCGGGGTCAGCCCCAGATATTCCAGGCGGTGAGATGGAATCAGAACCAACTTTGGGAGGTTGATCACCCATCCGAACTCCTTTAGAGTGTGCAGGGTGATCGTCACATTGTCCCTCAGCACTGGAGCCGACACCGCTCACAGGAGAAGGTCGTCCAGATACGCCACAACCGCGATGCCCCTCTGCCTCAGCAGAGCCAGAACTGGGGCCAGCAGTTTGTTGAAAACCCGAGGCGCCGATGCCAGGCCAAACGGGAGGACCACGAATTGGTAGAAAGCGCTGGTGCTGGGCGCAGATGGGAACATGCAGGTACGCATCTTTGATGTCGAGGGAGGCCAGGAAAACACCCTGGTGCAGGGCCGCTACAAACCTGTTGAGGTCCTTCAAGTCCAGGATGGGACAAACCCCGTCCTTCTTCAGAACCACGAAAAGGTTGGAATAAAACCCTTGGGAACGTTCCGCCCGTGGAACGGGAACAATCACCCTTGACCCAGCAGGTCCTGCACAGCCCCGAGCAGGGCCCTCAGGCAGCTGCAGGTTGGAGGCGAAGAACCTGTCTGGGGGGCGGGAACGGAATTTTATGCTGTACCCCGAGGAGACCACCTCGAGCACCCAGCAGTCCGAGATGTGGGAGGAGCACCTGTCTGCGAACCCCAGGAGGTGTCCTCAACCGAACACTGGGCGGGGCAACCCTTCATGCGAAGGAGACCTTGTCCTCTGGCTTGGAGCGCTTACGTGGCCAGGGACGCTTCTGTCCACCCGTGGGGGCCTTGGTGGGCTGTGTACCCTCGCCTGAGGAGCGTAAGGGACGAAAAGGACGCCTATGGGCGAGAAAGGAGGGGCCCTGTCGGTGACAGGGGTCCGAACTCCTTCTAGACTCCGAGAGAAAAGGTGCTCTTCCCTCCCCCTTGTGAGATTGATCATCTCATCCAAGAAGTCACTGAAGAGCCGCCCCCCCCCTGGAAAGGCAAGTCCACCAGGGCCTTCTTAGAAACCTGGTCCGTGGACCAGCACTTCAGCCGAAGCCACCGCCTGTCCACCACAGAAACCGTGGACGCCTTGGATATCAGGGGGGCAGAGTCCAGGGCTGCATCGCACAGATACTGAGCCCCTTGGACCATGCAATCTGCAAGATCCACACACTCAGGTGAAGCCTGCATCTTGCACAACTCACTGTGTAGCAGCTTCGCCCACTCGGTGAGCATTTGCGACACCAGCGCAGAAGCCACAATGGGCCGCATGGCAGACCCTGTTAGAACAAATAGGGATCTGACGCAAGCTTCAGCCCTCCTGTCCTTAAAGGACGGTGTGCTTTCCACCGGGATGGTGGTCGCCTTACTCAGGCGGGCCACTGGGGGATCAACCACGGGAGGTGATGCCCACTTCTTCAATATCCTCAAAGGGATAACGCACAGCGAAACGCTTCGGAATGGGGAGGGAGCTCTGGGGCTGAGCCCAGTCCCTATAAAAAAAAATGTATCCAGAAAATCCACATACGGAAAAACCTTGGCCGCCGGGCCCGGTCTATGCGGTTCAACAGCGACTCTACTCGGGAGACGAACATCTCCAGGACTGTGGACATGGCGTCTACATGGGATGGGGCCCCTGAAGTGCTGGCTGCATGCACCGAGAGGTCCAGTGGGGAAGCACCCGCATCGGCTGCCATTCTGTCACCCACCCTGGCAGCACCCAGAAAATGAGGCCTATTGCCGGGAGACCACTGCACCCCCCCACCCCACAGCTGTGCAAGGCCTGTCACAGGGGGCAGCCCAGGGGGACTCACCACCCAACCAGAGAGGAGCCGCCTGCTGCTGCTGTCACTGCCTTCACCCGCTCCTGCTGCCCACACTGCCACTGTGCTCAGAGCCGCCGCCAGTGAGATCCGTGCTGGGGGGGTAAATTGGCACCAGAAACGGCCAGGACCGCCCCTCAGCACACACAGGCCTTCCACATGTAGAAAAAACCACAGGAAAATGGCCGCCCATGCACACTAGAGGCCAAAACCCCATGTAACAGTGCCGCGGCTACACCAAAATGGCCGCCGACAGATCCCCATGCATTAAAATGCTGCCAGCTAAAATGGCGGCCGGGGCGACGGCAAAATGGCCACCGATGATCCCGACCGTCGAGCATGAGAGGGGGGGAGGCAGGGGGTGAGGCGGCGGGGGACCAGCTAGGGCCCATACACCCATTACACCCTGGGAGCCCTGGTGAGGGGAAGGAGGGTGCGACAGCGGGGTACCGGAAGGGTGGGGGAGGGGCACGAGCGAGGAAGAGGGGAAGACCATCCACTACGCTCACCCTGAAGGGGGGGACGTACTCACCCCATCTAAACGGGTGGTGCGAGGGAACCCACCCGAGACAGCTTACACGCTCCCGGCTAGGCCGGAGGGAGCTGTCGGCCCTGGACGCACTGCGTGCGATGGCGGGGAATTTAACCCGCGGGGCAACCCCGTCCGGTCGGGGCTTGTCGCGGTCGACCCAGCGCGAAGCATCCAGTCTAGCGTGTGATGGCCGGCTGGGGAGACTACCCAGATCCAAGAACCAGCCTGTCACCCAGGGCGGCTGCTTGATTGTAGTCTTCATCTGTGAGGCTGTCCTCCAGGACAGCCAAATTGGACCAGAGAGGTACCACAGATCCCAACAGGGAGCCTAGGTCTAACTCCTTGCACTAGGCAGAAAAAACTGAGCTAGCAGAGCTGGGTGTGGGGTTATCTGCCAGTGGGGACTGCCCCTAGGAGGGGCTGTGTCTGTTACTGTTCTTTTAGCTGTTAGAACTGCCTGTTCTGCCTAGTAAACTCCTGAAGAGGGCAGTATAACCCACTTAGTCCTAAGAGTCGCTGTGCCTGTCGACAAACGAAAGAGAAATAGATGGTATGCGTCAGGGACCCAGCCATTTCCTGCCTTAACAATACCCTTATGGTCCCTTTTGGGGTTAAGCAGTTAGAAGCCCCCTTTAGGCAATGTTTTCTCTGGCTGGTCTTGCTATGCAACTTGCATTACTACCATGTCTGTCATACTTTGATGCAAGAGCATGACCTAAGACCATTCTCAAGGTTCCATCTGTCCTCTATCAGTTGAAGTGTTTGCATGTTGGTTTATGTTACTGTGTGGACAGGCTAGCAGACATTCTCATCCAAATTTCTAGGAACAGCCTTCTTTTGGTGCATATGCAAAGTACTGTATTATTTGTTTCAAATGTTGGTCTATGGATCTTCATGGGAAGAAGCAGCATACTTGGATGCCTTTTAAATGACAAGCCTATTAGGTGACACTTTGGAAACTTACATCAAGGGAGTGTCACGGAAGTGGGTGTAAGAGTACTCACACCCAGAAGAGGAGGCCAAAAACCCCTACAGAAAAAACCTTCAGATTCCTGAGGTGAAGAAGAGCTCCTTTTGGTCATCTGGCTCACAGTTCCGCTGCAAAACTCAGATGTCTAAATCCGCCAAGTCTGGGAACAAACCATGCTCGCAATGAGGGGGGCAACCTCATTGAAAGAGTTAGGGGAGCGGGAAACTTGTCGGCTTTCTTGGCCATTTGGGCGCTGGACAGATGCCCAGGTCCAAAATGTTCTCTCTCAAATTATGTTCATTACCTCCACCCCACTGCATGCGATCAAACCTGCCATACTTCTCACAGAAGAGGCGAGATTCTCCTCTCATATTGCCACAGTTTCAGATGGAGAGGTTTCAAAGGTTCTACTTCAACTTGTTAACTGTTCACCAAGGCAAAGGGAGGCATTTTCCTCATTCTGGATCAGAATTTTTTTTTAGGAATCTCTCAGGCCAGTCATTGCTTTCCTTCAGCAAGGGAACCCAATGGCCTCTGTGAGCTTCCGCATCAACAGTACTTGCACTTTGCTGTGGGCACACATTTTCACTTTCTTGCCCCACTATCCAGTCTGTCCACAGCACCTCAGGTCTTTACCATGGTGTTTGCTCCCATCCTAGCTCTGCTACACTCAAAAGGTATCCCCAGTGTGGGATACCTGAACGACCACTTTGTGAAGGAGCAGTCGGTCCAGGCAGAGGCATAACTAGAAACTACATGGCTCTGGTGCAAGAGACCATAAAGGGCCTCCCTGGCCCTTCCCTTCCTTTACTCCCATATAGTTACATAGTTAGTCAGGTTGAAAAAAGACACAAGTCCATCTAGTTCAACCAAAAAAAAAAACAAAAAAAAACATTTATATATATATATATATATATATATATAACCAAATAATCCCATATACAATCCTTCACCCACAGTTGATCCAGAGGAAGGCAAAAAACCCCAGCAAAGCGTGATCCAATTTGCTATAACGGGGGAAAAAAATTCTTCCTGATTCCCCGAGAGGCAATCGGATTCACCCTGGATCAACTTTACCTAAAAATGTTAGTACCCAGTTATATTATTTACATTAAGGAAAGAATCCAGGCCTTTTTTAAAGCAATCAACCATGCTGGCCAAAACCACCCCTGGAGGGAGTCTGTTCCACATTTTCACAGCTCTTACTGTGAAGAAATCTTTCCATATTTGTAGATGAAATCTTTTTTCCTCTAGACGTAAAGAGTGCCCTCTTGTCCTTTGTGATGACCTTAAAGTAAATAACTCAACACCAAGTTCACTATATGGACCACTTATATATTTGTACATGTTGATCATATCCCCCTTTAAATCTCCTCTTCTCAAGAGAGAATAAATTCAGATCCTCTAATCTTTCCTCATAGCTGAGCTCCTCCATGCCTCTTATTAGTTTGGTTGCCCTTCTCTGCACTTTCTCCAGTTCCCCGATATCCTTTTTGAGAACTGGTGTCCAAAACTGAACTGCATATTCCAGATGAGGTCTTACTAATGATTTGTACAGGGACAAAATTATGTCTCTCTCTCTCTGGAGTCCATACCTCTCTTAATACAAGAAAGGATTTTGCTTGCTTTGGAAACCGCAGCTTGGCTTGGCATGCCATTATTAAGCTTATGATCTACCAAAACCCCCAGATCCTTCTCCACTATGGATTCCCCCAGTTGTACTCCCCCTAATATGTACGATGCATGCATATTCTTAGCCCCCAAGTGCATAACTTTACATTTATCAACATTAAACCTCATTTGCCACACAGTCGCCCAATTAGACAGTGCATTGAGGTCTGCTTGTAAGTTGGATACATCCGGCAAGGACGTTATTCCACTGCATAGCTTGGTGTCATCTGCAAACACTGAAATGGTACTTTTAATCCCAGACCCTATATCATTTATAAATATATTGAAAAGTAAGAGTCCCAACACTGAACCTTGATGTACACCACTGATAACCTTAGACCATTCAGAAAAAGAATCATTAACCACTACTCTCTGAATTCGGTCTTTTAGCCAGTTTTCTATCCATTTACAAGTTGATCTTTCCAAGCCTGTAGACTTTACCTTACACATTAGCCGTGTGTGGGGAACGGTGTGAAACGCTTTTGCAAAATCCAAGTATACCACGTCCACAGCCACCCCTCTGTCCAAGGTTTTACTTACCTCCTCATAAAAAGAAATCAGGTTTGTTTGACAACTTCTGTCTTTCATGAATCCATGCTGTCTGTTGTTTAAAATATTTTTATCCAACAAGAACTCATCTATGTGGTCTTTTATTAAACTCTCCAGTATCTTCCCAGCTATAGAAGTTAAACTAACAGGTCTATAGTTACTTCGTAAAGACTTTGATCCCTTTTTAAATATGGGCACCACATTGGCTCTACGCCAATCCAGTGGTACTATTCCAGTCATCAAGGAGTCCCTAAAAATGAGGTACAATGGCTTTGAAATGACAGTCTCCCATCACGGGACCCTTTTACATGTTCTGCAGCGAGCCCCCTTCCTGCCCTCTTGGGTAGGGTTGCCATCTTTTCTTCAAGCCAAACCCAAACACTTTAGTGGAGCACTGCATTTTTTTTTTTGTGGTATACACTATACATATATTTTGATTATATAACATTTCTAATCTTGGGGAATCCAGCATTCCCCCCAGGTAAAACTGATAGCCAATTTAAACAAATTCTTGGAAAGGGGAATTTTCGCCTTGTAGACCATCTTGTAGATTCCAGGTTGAAGACTAGAGCAGAAATACAGGCAATACATCATTAGACCCATGGCGGCTGCAGCAACTTACTCATTTCCTCAGTGCTCTCGGCTGTAGGGGGGGGGGGGTCAAAACGCCCTAATACACCATTGGAAAATCTAGGTCTGTCAGAGGCACCCTCTGCCACGGAATATATGATGCCTATAAAGAGCTTATACACCCTCCCAAGGGATTCGTCCCCAGATATCTCCAGAAATGGGAAAGAGAGCTGGGTATCACACTATCCGACAAGCAGCTGGGACGGATCCTCTATTTTGCCCATTATTCGTCAGTGGCCAGCAAATATCAGGAGTTGAGCTAGAAGATGCTCACACGTTGGTATAAGGTTCCATCTTTGCCAAAGAAAATCTATCCGGATAGTGTAAATTTCTGCTGGCGATGTGGAGAGGCAGAGGGTACCATGTTACATATTTTGTGGTCCTGACAGAAATTGGGTGGGGTTTGGTCTAAAGTATGGGACATTGTCAGGCAGCTCACTGATCATGATTTGGGCTCTGACCCAGTCAGATATCTTTTTCATCTCTCAGATCTTTCAAAACGCAAATATAAAAATTCAATGATGATCCGTTTTCTGAATGCGGCAAAGGCTTGCATTCCGGCCCTGTGGAAGCGGGATTCCCTCCTTCGATCTCAATATGGTTTGTTAAAATAGCTGACATACACACCATGGAGAATGTGACCACATCACTGCATGGTAAGGAGGAGGAATTTAATAGAACATGGAATCAGTGTCCCTTTTTACAACCTCTAGGGCACAGGTGTCAAACTGGTGACCCTCCAGCTGTTGCGGAACTACAAATCCCATGAGGCATTGCAAGGCTGACAATTACAAACATGAGTCCCACAGGCAGAGGAATTATGGGACTTGTAGTTTTGCAACAGCTGGAGGGCCGCCAGTTTGACACCTCTGCTCTAAGGAATATGGTCTTGGTCTAGCGGAGGGGAGAGTAGAAGGGTTCTAAATTCCATTTTTTTTTTCCTTTCTCCATCTTCCTTTCCTATATAGTGGGAAGGGTTACAGTGGAACCTTAGATTACAAGCATAATCCGTTCCACAATGCTTGTAATCCAAAGCACTCGTATATCAAAGCATGTTTCCCCATAGGAGACAATGGAAACTCAGTTAATTCATTCTACAGCAATGCTTGTCAGTGCAGTACTATATGTGACCAGAGCTCCGAGGGAGCCTGGTGTATGCAATACCATATGTGGCCAGAGGTGTGGTGGCGCTGGTGAGGCTTGGAAATGGCCTGAAACATTCAGAAATGCTCGGGAACGGTTTACACTTTAGGTATTTCCGAATGCTTCCCCGCATCTCTGGCCACATGCGGTATTGCATGCACAGAGGCTTAATTCTGCTCGTTATGCGAGACAGTGCTCATAGAGTTAGATTTGAAAAAAAAAACTGCTCGTATTGCAAAAGTAACCACGTTACTCGCAACCCGAGGTTTTACTGTATGTTGTGAGTACCATTATACTTGGTTTAGTACATAGTCAGGATGGCAGAAGTCTAAGAGCCTGTTAGCAATGGAAGTAGGATATGGGGAATATGATATTTATATATATATATATTTTTTTTTTTTTTGGTGGACTCACCCAAGAACTGAATCATTTATAAGTTATGTTTTTAGGTATGTACGCAATGGGTTTTCCGCTGTATGTGTTTGTGGTATAAAAAAAAGTTGTCTAAAATAAAGAGAGTATATATATATATATATATATATATATATAAAAAAATCTAATCATATGGTATTAATCACAAGAGTTTCCCCTTTACTTCCGAATCCGCAGAGTTCCACTTACATCTGAACTCGCAGTTTCCCTTTAACCTGAATCTGCAGTTCCCCATTACATCTGAACTCGCAGTTCCCTTACATTGTAAGGGGGACTCTGATTTAAAGCAGAACTCCGGGATTTTCAGAAAATCCCCCATCAGTACACCCCCCTACACTAAACAGTTATTACATTTGTGAAATTCCTTACCATTGAAGAGATATGTCCAATCTAATTTACAGGAAGTGGTCTCTGGTTTAAATGATGCACCATGCATTTAGCTAGGCTAGCTCTGTTAGAGAGAAGAGGATATGATGCAATCACTCTTCTGTTTATACTACATTTTCCATCAGGCTTTGCACATTTCAGTGAATGTGGGAGGTACACTAGCCTGAACATGTAAATATGAACAAACCCACTTCAACATAAATCACACCCCTCATTCTGCAGCCAGGCCCACTAATCAGTGATACACGGCATGTCTTCTCTCCTCTCCAGACACAACAGGAGTTAAACATATTGCCCTTACTTTTTTTTTTTAATCATTACTGCTCTGTACACACATACCATAATGATATATTATACACATTGTACTCTGCTGTAATTGAGATTTTTGTAGCAGCAATCAGTGCTGGTATGGTGTATGAGAACATCCCTAGCCACACCACAGAAAGAGTCGGGAAGTTTTACATCAGCATGTGGTACAAGTAAATGTCCGCATGAGAAAAAAACAAAAAAAGTGCAGCGCTAACTTACTAATCAATAAGACCATAATGGTGGAACCCTCTAATGTATGGAAATCTCAATAATCTTCAATATCACCACAATACTGGCCTCTGTGATATGTAACATCACATATAATACACATCACACTGAAAATAAGACATAAAAATGACTGCAAACTTTGCAGGGATGGTGTAAACTCCTCCTACAGATATTTGGCAGTGGACGGTGTTTACTGCTTATCAGTGCCCACAAGTGTGGTTTCATCAGTGCCCACAAGTGCAGTCTCATCAGTGCGGTCTCATCAGTGCGGTCATACCAGTTCCTGGCATAGCTGTGATCTCTGCTTTGTTCATGAGAGGGTAGGCAGGGGTTGTGCTGGCAGGGAGGAGGAGGAGAGGAAATCACCTCTATGGGCGGCACAGACCAGGGGCTGTGAGAGCCCCTCGCCCACTACAGTGAGAAGGGTGGAAATACAAGTTCCTGCTTGCTGTTAGAAAAACTACAAGTGGTCGTGTCAGAGCGCTGCACTACAGGATGGAGAGGTTCCAGCAGTCCTGCAAACAGGAAAGCACAGGGGAAAAAGTTTAGCAGGCTATTGCAGAGGATCTACAGAGCTCAGCAGAAGATGGATGGCATAGTTGGTGAAGGTTGTATATCAGCAACAAGGAAAGGAAAAATGTTTATTCCCAGAGTTCTGCTTTAAGGAAGTACACTGAGAACTCTGATGTTAGGTAGAACACTGCAGACTCTGGTGTAAAGGGTAACTCTGATATAAAAGGAGTCCACACTTATATAATAGTTTCCAGCATTCCTCTTTAATCAGGGTCCCCCAGAGTCCCATTACATCAGAGTCTGCAAAATTTCCACTTATACTGTAAGGCCTGTTTCACACGGATGGACCAATCGGGTCCATCTGTCAGTTTTTCAAGCGGACCCGATCAGACCATACATTGATCTCTATGGCTATGTGTCATCCAATCTGATACTGTCCACTAAAAACAGACAGATGGGGATCAGTCTAGCAGATCGGATGGAAATGGACAGGCGGTCCATTTTCCATCTGACAGCCCATAGAGGACAGTGGGCTGTGTCTGCTTTGCCTCAGCGGAGAGAGGGGGGACACTTCAAACATCATGGATGGAGAGCTCACTCACCTCAGAAAAGAGGCTCAGGCAGTCTGCACATTTCCTCCACAATTTAGTTGTCAGCTGCAGGGCTTTCCCATCCACTCAACCCCTTTGTGAAGCAGAGTGCTGCTGAGATTGGAATGTGGGCAGGGCCACGGTCACACACAGGAGAGAGGCAGGAGGAGGAGCTTATTCAGCACGCTCACTCTCCTCTCCCGTTCGTCAGTGCTGGGTCTGGGCAGTATGAGAGAGTGTAATATACACTCTCTACTTACAACTGCATTCAGAAACCCTGCCGTGAAGCCAGGCTCTTCAGGCGCACGCCCCCCCCCCCCCACAGTGGCAGAACACCAGGGCCCAGTTGCAAGAGGGACCTTTGCTACCCTGGCAGTTCCGCCACGGGGTCTAGTTATTGTCTGCCAATGTCCATCAGACAGTAGCGACTCTGGAAAGGTTAGGATGTATTTTACATTTTCAGAAGTCAGCTCTAGAACTTACCCACAGTTGGGAGTATCTTGGTCTGATCCTGGATGCTGTCCAATCCAAACAAGCTCCTAGGCCTCTACTCCCATATTTAAATCTTGCAGTCCGGAGAATGCCCCCTCTTTCCATGGATGATTGCCTGTCGCAGCAGTACCATATGCCCAGTTTCCCTCAAGACTGTTATAGCTCAACATTTTGGCTGTGTGGTACAAGTAGACACTCGATCATCCAATTCACCTGTTTCTCCAGTCATGAATGTCAGCATGTGGCCTTAAAAATGGAACTATGCTTACCTTCTCTCCAGTGCTGCGGTGTCTCAGAGCACCCCACCAACTGCTGACATATTTGGCCAATTTCATTGACTGGGCTGAGATGACAAATTCTACACATGCATGGGAATTCATTCATCTTGGCACTGCCAAAATTGTACATTGGGATGCACGTGGGCAGTGTACAGACAATACAGGGAGGTAAGGAACTTTAATGCAGAAGAGACATAGGGGTTGATTTACTAAAGCTGGAGAGTACAAAAACCGGTGCAGTTTTGCATACTAGCCAATCAGCTTCTAACCTCTGCCAGTTCAATCAAGCTTTGACAATAAAACCTTGAAGCGGATTGGTTTCTGTGTGGAGCTGCACCAAATTTTGCACTCTCAAGCTTTAGTAAATCAACCCCATAGTGCCTTTACTAAAGGCAAATAGACTGTGCACTTTACAAGTGCAGTAACACTCATTTTCCCTAGAGCTTAGTAAATGTGATAAAGCTCAGCTGATTTCCATCATCCAATCATGTGCAAGCAAAAAATTGGATTTTTTTTTTATACATACCTGTAAAAATCCATTTCTTTCAAAGGACATCACGGGACACAGAATAGGCTATATATTCATATACTTACTGGGTTATACGCCACCTATAGGTGAATAGACACTGGTAATCAAATAAAAAAACAAACATAACCCCTCCCACACTGGGAGCATTTCAGTTTTGTAGCAAGCAAGGACCTCCACAAAGATGGGGGTGGGGGACCTCTGTGTCCCGTGATGTCCTTCGAAAGAAATGGATTTTACAGCTAAGTATGTATAAAAAAATCCAATTTTCTTTCTCAGACATCACGGGACACAGAGCAGGCTATATATACATACTGGGATGTCCCAGAGCAATGCCTGAGGGGAGGGAGACACAATTCCAATTAAACCGCAGCCCTTAATATGCTGTGGCAAAAAATGGAATCCTCTGCTGTTCTAACATTCATCTGATAGAGTCTTGTGAATGTATGTACTGAGGACCATGTAGCGGCCTCACAATCTGCGCCACCGATGTCTGATGGCAGAAGCCCAGGGGGTCCCTATCTCCTGGTGGAAAGAGCTCTCACCCTGAATGGGGGAGCTCTTCCCGTTTAACCATAAATTTGAGAAATCCACAGTGAAAAACAGCTGCCTTGGATGCCGCCTGACCCTTCCTAGGGCCTTCAGGCAACAAAAAAGGCTTCAGTCCTACTGATGTCTGCAGATCTCTTCAGATAGATCTTAACAGCACACACCACATGTAGAGTGCAATGGTCTCTCCTCTGGTGAGGAGGGCTGAGAATAAAAAGATAACATAATATCTTCATTGATATGAAAGGCTGACACTACCTTCAGTAGGAAGAATGGAAGAGTCCGCAATGCCAACTTATCCTGGTGCAATCTCAAGTCTGGTTATTTACAAGAAAGAGCTGCCAACTCAGAAACCCCTCTGGCTGGGGTGATGGCAAAAAGAAAGACTAGTTTCCTAGTGAAAAGAAGCAAGGGAATCTCCCTAATAGGTTGAAAAGGCTACGTATGCAGCACTGACAAAACCAAATTCAAATCCCCTGGACAGGGAGGCAATCTAACTGGAGGTAACAGCCAAGTTACCCCTTGTAGACATGTCCTGATCAAGGAGTGAGAAGCCAAGGCCTCTGAAGATATATGGACAAGGCAGAAACTTGTCCTTTGACGAAACCAGATTCAATCCCATGGACAGGGAGGAAATCTAACAGGTGTTAACAGATGAGTTACCCCTTGAAGAAAGGTCCTGATCAAGGAGCGAGAAGTCAAAGGTTTCTGAAAACATATGGACAAGGCAGGAACTTGTCCTTTGATTGTAGTCAAAACCAGCTTCAAGTCTACTTCTGCTTAAAGAAAGGCTAGCATTTTACTAATTACATATTTGCAGGGATGCCATTTCCTGGCCTCCCACCATGCAATGTTAGCCTTCCAGACCCTGTGAATGCTTCCTGGTGACTAGCTTTTTAGCGTTCACCATTGTAGATAACACAGGGCCCAAAAACCCCAGGATCTCTCAATACCGTGGCTTCAATTGCTATGCCGTCAGCTTAGCGCACATACATTCGGGTGGAATATATGACCCTGAGAGAGTAGATCGGATCAGACCAGAAGCTGCCAAGGCCCGTACACCTTTAACCTCATTATCTCTGGGTAGCAAGGCCTCCTGGCCCAATTTGGTGTCACGAGAATAACTGTCGCCGCCTCCTCCCGAATTTTGCACAAGGGATGCAGTAGCAGAGAGATTGGTGGAAAGGCAAAAATCAAGGAGGAGAACTGGGCTCATGGAATCACCAGAGCCCCAACTCCTATAGCCAAAGGATCTCCTGCTCGGGACACAAACTGCTGGACTTTGTTGTTGATTCGAGATGCCAATAGATCAACCTCTGGTGTCACCCAGTGCAGGCAAATTTCACGAAACACTTCAGGCTGCAGTGACCACTCTCCCGGATGTATCTGTTGGCGGCTGAAAAGTCCGCCTTCCAATTTTCCCACGCCTGGGATGTGAACTGCAGAGAGTCTTGCAAACTTGCCACTGCCGTGGTCTGGTCGGCCTGTGCCTTTACCAGGTAGCTCTGCAACCTGGATGTCCAATCTCTCAGAGCTAGCCAAATAGCTCATAGCTCTAGGTTTATGGGCAATCTCTGCTTCACCAAGCACTCCCTGGACCGTGGATGACCAGCCTCTGTGGTCACAATCTTCCAAGACACTGGAAGAAAAGATCTGCCCTGAGACAGATTCTGGTTTATTTACCACCAAGCGAGATTCCATTGAGCCCTGGGAGATAAGGATATGCAGGAATCCGAAGTCTGCAATGGTCTATTCCACTCTGCCAGCATGTTGCTCTGAAGCACCCTGGAGTGACACTGTGCATAGGGAACTGCCTCGAAAGAGGCTACTATCTTCCCCAGCAGCCTCACACAGAGGTGAACTGAAGAGTGTCTCATCACCCTCACCTGGCTTACCAGAGCCTCGAGGTCACTGATCCTCTCAGCGGTGAGAGAGTCCTTGTTTGGACTGTATCTAGCTATAGACCTAGATATTCCAGAGACTGAACTGGGTCTAGTAAGGAATACCCTACATACATGACCCAACCCCTGCTTTCCAGGATTGTTAGGGTCACATTCTGCTCGAGTGTGCACCGAGACTGATCTCTGAGCAAGAGGTTGCCCAGGCATCCCATTATTTAGGACCCCTCGCGACCCTAGAAGGCCCAGCCCTGGGGCCAGAATCTTTATGAGATTCAGGGAGCTATTGTGATCATGAATGGCAGAGCCAGAACTGATAGCGTCGTTCTTCTATCGCAAAAAAACCCTCTGATAAGGTAGCAAAATTGGTGCAGGCAGATATGCATCCTTGATGTCTATTGATGCCAAAAAATCTCCTTCCTGGAGCGAGGCAATCATTGAGCGGATAGACTCAATGCGGAAAGACCATACCACAAGAAATTGGTTTAGGACCTTGAGATCTAGAATAGGCCTTACCTCCCAGTTTTGCCTCGGGACCGTAATAGGTTCAAGTAGTAAGCAAGTAGGCATGTGTTTATGCAAAACGTGCCTATGTAAGTAAGCAGGCATCTGTTTATGCACAACATGCATTCATAGGCATCAGATGTCTCTGCATCATGCGACCTATGCAGACACGCGCCCATGCAGACACAAGTCTCAATTCGACAGGCCCACGCAACACGCATCTCCATGTGACCCGGGTCTATGCAACACGCACCTATGCGACACAAGATTATGCCACACGAGCCTATATGCGACCCGAGTCTATGTGACATGTGTTGCTTTGCAACCGTGTTTTAACCCACATTTTAACAACCATGTTTAACAAACATATTTTAAGCAAATAAGCGTTTAAGCAAACACGTGGTCCAGCAAACATTCATTTAGGCAGACGCTTTTTTTTTTTTAGCAACCATGCGTTTAAGCCAGTTTGCAAGCATGCCCCTGTTCAACTGCAACCGGGCCCAAGCACATATGCATCCGATGCGGCCTCTATGCTGCTTCAGAACAGTAAAAAAAAATAGGCTTTGATGCCCTGCCAAGGAAAAAGAAGCCTTTAATAAGGACTCCAGCGTTTCATCTGAAGGGTCCTTAACACCTGGGCAGGCCATGGATTTACTTAGGGATGTGACTGCTGCATGGACAGCTGGTACTCCCCCCTCCCCCCCCTTTCAAAAAGCTTTCCTGCATAGGATATAGTAGAAGGAACACCCAGTTAGCATATATCAACCTCTCAAAGGGGAGTGTGCAAAGTGAATCCCTGCGCACCTTGTGGTATTTTAATGACCCAAGGGAGGAATACACATCCACAGGACTCTCCGCTGGAGGCAACCTGAATGCTGCACGTACCTTATGTGTAAGTACCTGGATCAGCAGCTTCTAAGATTGAGAGGCAGGTGTCATTGGGGATTCTTCTGGCTCAGGACTCTGAAGCAGAAGTGTCTGCAAAAGAATCGGCCAGATCCCCTGTAGCTACCTCCTCAACCCATTCTCACTCCAGAATCGGAGGGTTAGGGGAAGGAGACCTGTCACCCTGCTCATCCTGTGTGGTAGAAGCAATCATACCAGCAATCCTGGTTTCCAAGCTCAGTAAGGCTGCTGACAGTTCATCTTTAGTAACATACTGTGAAAAAACATATGAAGGGTCAGCTACCATACCAGACAGCCGCAGCAGCTCAGATAGCCCGATCGCTTCTGGTCTCTCAGGGGAAGCAATGGCAACAGTGGTCCGACTAGCCTCAGCAAGGGCTGTGGTAACACACCTGTGCCTCTAGCCTTAGTACAGGCAGCTTCGCTCCCCCCTGTGCTTCTTGGAAGCCATGGCTGCTAGTGCATGTTCCCCGAACCCAGCTTCCTGCCCAGCCTGACTGCTCCCATCCCTAGACTCACTTGTCACCAGGAGGATCTTTAGCCTGCTCTCCAGCCCTGTCCTGACTTCCTGCGATCGTCCATTCACTTACCTAGTGAAAAGACCGATTTGTACTAGTGCAGGCTCCCCCGTGGCAGCTTCACAGGAATTGCAGGCAAGACAGAGCATGACTGTCTTTCTAGCCGAGCCCTCTGGTGGTGAGAAAAATGAAGTGCAGGCAAAAGGAGGGAAAATTTAAACAAACTGTTTCCTGTTTGCAGGAAGCCAGCTGGGTTCAGTAACATTATCCCCATTGGGGATTACTCACCATTCCTCGTCGCAGGGCCTGGAGGCCCAACCTTCACCCATCATGGCAGGCTTTGTCTCAAGGACCGGGTACCCATTCTGAGGGTCCACTCCCTTGGACCTGTATAGCACCCTGCAGGCGTACCTTGGTTCAGTGTTCCAGGTTTACCTACACACAGGTTCCAGTGCCATATATGGTCGCTTACAGGCAAAACCTCAGTTTCTTCTGTCTTCTTAGTGAGGCCCGGGAACAATTTATCTTAGCTTAATGCCGTTTGAAATAGAACCAGTATGAAGGCTGTCCCTGATTCTAAAAGAACCTGTGTGGGAACCAGCTTAGAAGCTCCACAGAGCTGTAGAAGTGATCATCCACCTTCAAGACACTAGTGAAAAAACTGAAGTGCTCCCAGTGTGGGAGGGGTTATAGAGGAGGGGGAACTTTGTTTGTTTTTATTTGATTACCAGTGTCCATTCACCTATAGGTGGCGTATAACCCAGCATGTATATGAATATATAGCCTGCTCTGTGTCCCGTGATGTCCGAGAAAGCTATTTTTTTTTCCTTGCACCTGATTGGGTATTCTTTACAAAGTAAAGCTTCAACAACACTTACATTTCCTAAGAAAAATTAGTGCAACTGCAATGTCTATTTGCCTTTAGTAAATCCACCCCAATAGGTCTCTTTAAAGATCCTGTGTATGCCATTTTTTTCCTTAAAGTTCCACTTTTACTGTAAAAAAATGACTTACCAAAAAACATATAATTCTTACTTTTAGATTTTTCTAAGAAAAGGGCCTCACGGCAGACTCCAAGCCTGCCCGGCTTGCCCGTGCAATCGGTGAGCCGGAGATGGAATCCGCCAGCGCCAAATTGAGCATAGAGATTTCCAGTGACCAGATAGTCCCCACTCATCCCTATGACCCTCGGAGGCCCGGGCACGAGGTTATGATGTCACGTTTGGGTCGGAAGTAAACATTGCTGGGGACTCGGTGGAAAGTCCCAGATTGTTTATTTTTTTTGATCTTGGTCTTCAGCCTAGAGGAGATGTGGGGTCTTATAGACCTCCATAAAGAGGAGCCGTCACACACTATTCCTATTACAAGGGATGTTTACATTCCTTGTAATAGGAATAAAAGTGATCAAAAAAAAATGAAAGAGAAAGTGTAAGAATAAAAAAAAAAGTAAAATAAACCAAAAAAATTAAAAATGGAAAGCGTCCCCGTGTGCTTGCACACAGAAGCGAGCACATACGCAAGTCCGCACCCACATATGAAAACGGCGTTCAACAGCGAGAGCAACAATTCTAGCCTAAGACCGCCTCTGTAAATTTAAACTGGTAACCTGTAAAAAAATTGAAAGCGTCGCCTATGGAGACTTAAGTACCAAATTTTGGCACCATTCTACAAGTGTGCGCAATTTTAAAGCGTGATATGTTGGGTATCTATTTACTCGGCGCAACATCATCTTTCACATTATACAACAAAATTGGGTTAAACGAGTTTGAAAAATTGTTGCGTAAATACCATGTGACGTAAAAAGTTGCAATGACTGACATTTTATTCCCTAGGGTCTCTGCTAAAAAAAACATATACAATGTTTGGGGGGTTCTGAGTAATTTTCTAGCAAAAAATGACGATTTTTAAATGTAGGAGAGGAGTGCCAGAATAGGCCCTGTATGGAAGTGGTTAAACAATGCAAGAGAGCAGCTTCTAAAATGTTATCCCTTTGTTAGGACAGACGTTGTTCAAGTCTAGTTTACAACTGATAACAGGATCTGCCAGCACAGTACAGTTTTGATTAATTATGGTACACTCAGGCCCCTCATGAACAGAGAACCAAATATGATTTTTCAGTATTGAATTATCAAATAAGAACATCTCAAATGGAATGCTATGTGAATGGGATTGTGTAATAAATATAAAGTAGAAGTAATCCCATTTTTGCTGCATAAGTTGAAATATTAATATTGGAAATGCTTCAGCGCCTCGGATAACCACTAATAATATAAGGGTCAATCACAGTAGGTATAAAAACGGAATAGACAAAATGTACAACCTGTAAATGCTTAAAAGTATTTTTAAGCATTTACATGACCAGCCGCAGTGGTGCAATAGCTTTCAGCCACAGTCCAAATATATAAATGTTAACCACCGCGCTTGGTCAAAAAAAAATGTAATATAAAATATGCAGTCTATTGGTAAACTCTTTTAGTAGAAGAAAGGCAGGTAGAGATTCCCCGTCCAGTGGTATAAAAATGCTCATGCTCAGATGGATAAAAGTGCTGAATTTGTGCTTGCTGTGCCCCACATGGATGTACACTCACCCTTACTCCAGTGACCACCTATTGCTAGCGTGGTCTGGAAAAGCTTGTTGGGGAGTGTCCCCCGTGGGTTATCCTGTAGTGGTGCACCTCCAGCTATTTACTCCATCACATGGATGGCCATAGATGAGGGAAAATAAAATCTCATAGTGCAAGTATTGTTCTAAAATTTATTGCATAAAAATAGGCTAAAAACAGAAGAAATACAGACTCACATTTTATGGTGCCTGCAAATCCCGGCACCAGACATAAGGGCAGCCGATTTACTTGAATGGGGAAATCAGCCCGTAATGGATGCATGTACGCCGGCCGTTTGTGCCGGCTCCCGTTCGTTTCCCCATCTTGGCAAAGAGGAAGTACGTCGTGTGATGATGTAATCAAACCTCGACGTAGTTCGGCCAATGAACAATGGCCATCATCAGGAAGTTCAATTTCCGCCATCTTGGTGAAGGGCATGTATACCCTCACCTTACCAATAATCTGCTGTTTTTTCCATTTGGTACAGCTGCCATTAGGTAGTAACACTTATTAACTCAAGGCAATTACTATACTGACCACTAGAGGACCTCCTGTCCCTTTCCCATTCATATAATGGGGGGGGAGAGCTATTCCTATTATGGGATATAGCAGCTAGGGCCGGATGCTACATTAGCACTAGGCAGTTTACGCTTTCACTAATTTAGGTTTAAATGTTATGTCTCTGCATTGATAGAGGTTTGGCTAGTTCTAATTGTAGACAAATTGTTAATGCCCAAGTATGTAAGCACCTATAACCTAACGGCAGCTGTACCAAATGAAAAAAACTGCAGATTATTGGTAAGGTGAGGGTATAAAATGCCCTTCACCAAGATGGCGGAAATTGAACTTCCTGATGATGGCCATTGTTCATTGGCCGAAATGCATCGAGATTTGATTACATCATCGCAACATACTTCCGCTTTGCCGAGACGGGGAAACTAACTGGAGCCGGCACAAAAGACTGGTGTACACGCATCCATTACGGGCTGATTTCCCCATTCAAATAAATCGGCTGCCCTTATGTCTGGTGCCGGGATTTGCGGGCACCATAAAATGTGAGTCTGTATTTCTTCTGTTTTTAGCCTATTTTTATGCAATACATTTTAGAACAATACTTGCACTATGAGATTTTCTTTTCCCTCATCTATGGCCATTCATGTGATGGAGTAAATAGCTGGAGGTGCACCACTACAGGATAACCCATGGGGGACACTCCCCAACAAGCTTTTCCAGACCACGCTAGCGATAGGTGGTCACTGGAGCAAGGGTGAGTGTAAATCCATGTGGGGCACAGCAAGCATGAATTCAGCACTTTTATCCATCTGAGCATGAGCACTTTTATACCACTGGACGGAGAATCTCTACCTGCCTTTCTTCTACTAAAAGAGTTTACCAATATACTGCATATTTTATATTACAATTTTTTTTTTGACCAAGCGCGGTGGTTAACATTTATACAAGTTGAAATACATTTTAATTACCATCAAAGGTCAAATTTCAGCCCCTAGCCGTTCTTTATTCTGGGGCCACTTGCCTCTCATTCATTGGTGAAAGCCTTTGTGTAGGGTCTTGCTCACATTGTTCAATCGGTATTGCTTCCTAGTAACGCCATTATTGGTTATTCAGAAACTTCTCTTCCAAACTATCAGAAAGAGTCCACTGTCTTCCTTCACGCACAAGGTTCCCGTGACTGTCACCTCTACAAAGACGCATCTCAGAGTTAGGGAACTTACCCTGTAGGCATCTGTTTCCCCTATTTGCAGGGCTGCCACCTGGACTTTTGTTTGTTCATTTACGTTTTAGCAGTGGACATTCAAGTGTCTTTTGAAGCCAGTTTCAGGGCAAGATGCTGCAGCCTCCTCTCTGAGCTGTCAATGCTTTGGTTTTGCCCATTTGTTTTTTGTGGGCCTGTTAGCATTTGTTGCCTTGTTGCACATCCCTCATTTGTATTGCTAGGTAACTGAAGCTTTGGTGTAGGTCTTTAAGGCATTCCATAATGGGGAAGCTGTGATCCAGCAGTACAAACTATCACTTGTAAACGTGGAAAGGCAAATTTTATGCAGAAGACTGAACAGATGAACCAGATAACTTTTGGCCTTGAGATCTGTAGTCTGAGTGGAAGACAGATAGTTAGTCGATGAGGTACTACTGTAATAGTAGAAGAATCTAGATAAGGGCAAAACCAAAAAGGAACTTCTCCAAATGTTCCCTTTGCGTTCTCTCAGCAAGTCAGGCATGATGCCAAAGTGTACAAAAAAGGGATTTTATTATAACTTACCGTAAAATCCTTTTCTCTGAGTTCACTGACAGACACAGCCTTCTTATGACACGTGGGGTTATGCTCATATTACTAGGAGTAGACTAGGCAAAAATAAAACAAAAGCATAGGTTGGCCCCTCCCAGGGGGCCGTCCTCACCTAAGCATATAATCCCCCTGCTCTGCATAGCACATCAGTTTGTAACAAGCCGTACAAACTCAACACAGAGGGGTGGGTGCTGCGTCTGTCAACTGTACCCAACAGAAAAAGCCCTCTCAGGCGGCACTAATCGCGCCTACACTGCCGCTTGTAATACTTTGCGGCCAAAAACAGAATCCGAAGATGCTGAAACATCAATTTTGTAAAACTTAGCAGCAAGTAGCAGCTTTGCACACCTGAGACACCGAGGCCTGGTGTCTAAACACCCAGGAAGTACTAACTGCCCTGGTGGAATGAGCCGTGACTGGAAACGGGGGAACCTTGCCCCGAATCTCATATGCATGAGTCACGGTCTTCCTGATCCAACAAGAAATGGTAGCTGACGAGGCCGCCATGCCTTTGCGCGACCCTTCCGTCAGCACAAATAAAGAATCAGACTTCCGAAAAGAAGCTGTAAAAAACAAATACACCCGCAAAGCCCTCACCACATCCAAAGAATGCAGTTCAACTTCTTTGGGATGCGACGGGTGCGGGCACAATGAGGGAAGAACAATATCCTCATTTAAATGAAAAGAAGAAACCACCTTCGGAAGAAACGAAGGGGAAGGTCGCAAAACCGCCTTGTCCTTGTGAAGGACCAAGCAAGGTGACTTGCAGGATAACGCTGCTAACTCAGACACCCGCCTAGCGTATGTGACAGCAACCAGAAAAGCCACTTTCTGCGACAACAGTCGCAAGGGAATGTCCCTAATCTTTTCATATGGTGGTTTCTGCAGCACAGAAAGCACCAGATTCAAATCCCACGGTGCCAGAGGCGACCGTATCCGAGGAGCCATATGACGTACCCCCTGTACAAATGTACGGATCAATGAATTAGACGCCAAGGGCGAAATCTGACCCTTAAGCGTACTTAACGCCAGGTTCTTGTCCAGTCCTTGCTGCAACAAAGTCAGTACTCTGGACACTATATAAGAGCGAGGGTTCCAACCCACTGCCTCGCACCAGGTAATATAGGCCTTCCAGGTCCTATGATAAATCTTACGTGAGGTACCTTTTCGTGCTTCAATCATAGTAGATATCATGGAGTCTGAGACACCCCTATCCCTCAACACCTGGGACTCAATAGCCAAGCCGTCAAAGCCAGCGAGGGTAAAGCAGGGTGCAAGATGGGCCCCTGAGACAGTAGGTCTTCGCGAAATGGAAGACGCCACGAAACATCTGTCACCATCCATACTACGTCGGCGTACCAAGGACGCCGAGGCCAATCTGGAGCTACCAGGATTGTCGGGCTTCCCTCTGCTTCTATCCTGCGCAGAACCTGCGGTAGAAGCTTTAGAGGAGGAAAGATGTACAGAAGCCAATACCGCCATGAGGTCCACCTCTGGCGTGCCCCACTTGAGGCAAATCTGGCGGAACACTTCTGGATGTAGGGACCATTCCCCCTGATCTAGAGTCCGGCGGCTGAGAAAGTCCGCCTGCCAGTTTTCCATGCCTGGGATGTAGATTGCAGAGAGAGCTGGCACGTGAAGTTCTGCCCACCGAAAGATCAGAGCCGCCTACGCGGCTGCTGCCGAGCTTCTTGTTCCGCCCTGATGGTTCACATATGCCACAGCCGTGGCATTGTCCGACTGAACCCGGACAGGGAGGCCTCGCAGCCTTTCTGACCAACGTGACAGACAAAGTCTGATTGCTCTCAGTTCCAGTACATTTATTGGTAGACAAGCTTCCTGCACTGACCAACGACCCTGGGCAGAGAACTGACCCAGGACCCCTCCCCAGCCCGATAGGCTGGCATCCGTCGTTACTATCGACCAACTGAGGGGGAGAAAACATTTTCCCAACTTTAGGGCCGGAGCCCGAATCCACCAAATCAAGGATCCTCGGGACTGATGATCCAACCTGATCAGTCTGTCTAGGGATAGGGGGGATTTGTCCCATTGCGACAAAATTGCCTTCTGCAAGAGCCGAGTGCGACTCTGGGCGTAAAGGATCGCTTCGAAAGTCAACACCATGAGCCCCAACACTCGCATACAGAACCGTAAGGAGGACCACTGGCGTGATAACAGGGTCCGCACTGCTGCCTGAAGTGTCAGGAGCTTGTTTGGTGGTAAAAACACCCTTGCCTGCACCGTGTCCAGAATCAGACCCAGGTATTCCAGCCGGCAGGATGGAGTCAACAATGATTTCTGCAGGTTGATCAGCCAACCAAACTCCTAACATGGACACCGCGATTGTCACGTTCTCCTCCAGAGCCGCAGCAGACTGCTCTCAGGAGTAAATCGTTGAGGTATGCTACTACCGCAATACCTCTCTGTCTCAGCAGCGCCAGCATCGGGGCCACCACCTTGGTGAACACTCAGGGAGATGAAGCCAGCCCGAAGGGAAGTGCCACAAACTGGTAATGCCGGTCCCCCACTGCGAAGCGTAGAAAACGCTGGTGACTGACAAACTGGAACATGGAGATACGCGTCCCTGATATCCAGGGACGTCATGAATTCCCCTTGGTGCAGGGCGGCCACGACCGAGCGGATGGACTCCATTCTGAATCTCTTCGTCTTTACGAAGCAGTTTAATGCCTTCAGGTCCAGAACTGGCCTGACACTGCCCTTTTTGGGCACCACAAAGAGGTTTGAGTAAAACCCGTGAAATCTTTCCGCCATGGGTACCGGTACAATCACATCCTGTTCGGCAAGCGCCCAAACGGCGCCTAGCAGCGCCTCCCGACGCCCCTGAGGGAGTCTCAAGTTTGACGGGAAGAACCTTTCTGGGGGCAGAGAGATGAATTCTATCCTGTACCCAGAGGACACCACCTCCAGTACCCACCAATCGGTGATGCGGGCAGTCCATCTGTCTGCGAACCCCAGCAACCGGCCCCCCACCCGTGAGTCGGGCGGGGGCAACCCATCATGCGGAGGTTGATTTATCCTTCGCTTTTTCGGACTTATGCTGCCAGGGCCTTTTACTGGGCCCAGCGGAAGCCTTACTGGACTTGAAGCCCTTACCCGCTGAGCCCGGTGCCCGAAAAAACTTCTTATGACCTGAAGAAACAGGGCCCTGCTTACGGCGAAAATCCCGCCGTTTTGGCTCTGGAAGGAAAGTACTCTTCCCTCCCGTGAAATCCTTAATGATTTCATCCAACTGTGGGCCAAACAGACGCCCTCCCTGAAAGGGAAGATCTGCAAGAGCTTTCTTTGAAACCTGGTCGCCCGACCAAGAAAGGAGCCACAGCACCCGCCCAATAACGATTGCAAAAACAGACATTTTTGACAATATGGGAAGAAGGTCCAAAGCAGTATGGCATATGTAGCGGAGACCCTCTTCCAAATGTTGTGCCCGCTGCACCTCAGCCTGTGCACATTCACAAGTTAAACCAGTATGCAGTGTGGCAGCGTGCTCGTGAAGAGATTGTGCCGCCATCGCAGCCGCTAGAGCTGGCCGCATGGCTGACCCAGCCAACAAGAACAGTGCCTTAGACACTGCCTCCGTGCGGCGATCGGCCGCCTCCTTAAAAGACGGAGACCCCTCCAAGGGAATGGTCGTTGCCTTATTCAGACGGGCCACTGGGGGGTCCACCGTTGGGGAAGCCCATCTCTTAGTAAAGCTATCCTCAAAGGGGTAGCGAACAGCAAAGCTTTTAGGAAAAGCAAAGGAATTTGGTGGCCGCAGCCATTCCTTGAACACCGCCTGTTCAAACACCCGATCATAAGGGTAAGCTCTAGGGGACCTAGGGGGTTTAAGTGATCCACAAATATATGAGGACTCATGCGACTCCCCTGCTTGGTCAAGCCGCATGGAGTGGCGGATATCAGTGATCAGAGCGGCCACTATCGCTTTAGCAAGCAAAAAAGGAGCCTCCTGATCACCTTCGCCTTCTGAGGGCAGTTCACCCTCTGATAGGTCCACAGGTGTGACCACTGAGGTGCTTTCTAGATCCGAATCCTCCCCTAAGGAAAGAGGGGGGGTGGGCGTTTTTTGGGGCCCCCCGGAACCGGCTCCCCCGCCCGGGGAAAGAACTCCCCAAATACCGCCCTCCGCTGTTCCAGGGGTGGATTGTTGATCCGCAGGTACACCTGCCATAGCCTTGCCGCCTCTGACATTCCAGCCTTCCGGCACCCCCACTGTGTGACCACCACCTCTACCCCACCAATCAGCCAGGGAGACCCGGGAGGATTGCCCCCACAGCTACCAGCACCCAGGGAGAGCCAGCTATACTTGCAGTTTTAAATGCCTCAGCACTTGTGACCGGAATGAGCAATGCCCAAAAATCCACTGCACTTCAAGAGCCTGCACCACAGAGTGTCAGTCACATTGTCCAAGTGAAACCGGAAGTACTAATTCCGTTTATATCAGTTCCTGTACCAAAAACGACCACTGGGGGCCTCCAGAGGACAGGCTGAAAACCACATGTGGTTACCAAACAATGGATGCTGCCATTAACACAAGCAGAGCTTATAGCAAAATGGTGGTGTGTGTGTGAACGAACGGTGATCCACACCGAACCGCTTAATGCAGTGCTCTGAACGGTCAATGCAAGGTGCGGTACTGCGGGGGGGGGGGGGGGGGGG
>BLSH010397643.1:1499309-1521814 GCA_018402905.1 Glandirana rugosa | reverse complement strand
CTCCTTGGCCAAGGAGTGTCCACAAAACTACAATTACCAGATGTATTTGTACAATATGTGTATCTATATGTTGTTTTAAATGAAATGTAACACAGCAATCGCATTGTTTTAATGTATATCATTAAACCTTTACAATTTTTTATATAATATGATTTATTATTCAGTTTGCCTGTAAAAATCCCAATCCTACGTGAGGGGATCCCACTCAACAAATTGTAAAAAAAAGGGATGACGGCAACAGGGCTTACTCCCCTAGGTGGTGTTTCCATCAATTAATCCGTTTTTATATGCAGGCGCGACTTACGTATGCGGTTTCTTTGCTGCGCGAGCTCACGGGGATGGTGGTGCTTTCAATTTTTTTTTTTTTTTAACAATGTTCCTTTAAAAAATAAAAATCTGATCACTTTCATTGTTGTCACAAGGGATGTAAACATCCCTTGTGACAGTAATATGTGGTGACAGGTACTCTTTATGGATGTAAAAGTATTCAGATCGGCAAAAAAACCCCCGCAATTCTGAATACTGTAATTGTTAAAAAATTAGCGCCATTGGCCGCCGAGTAAACCGGAAGGGACGTTGTTTCCGGAATTTCACAAAGGAGACCTGATCGAAGCAGATTGCAGCTTCTGTCGAGACTCCACACAGCCGCCGGATGGACACTCCGGTCTATCGGTGGAACGGGAGGCCGGGGAAAAATGGTGGATGTCTCCTCCAGCTGCCTGGGATAACGGGCGAGTGGCTCCAGAGCCGGATCAGCCATTGTCACCAGATAGCCGATCGCCTGCTCTACAAAATGGTACCGGGGTATAGCCTGTAGCTGCAGGCTATACCCCGATACATCCACTTCTCCGAACGCCGTTAATAAACGGCGATTCGGTCTAAGTTGTTCATTGAACAAGCTGACGTTAGAAGCCGATTGGCTATCATGCACAGCTGCACCAGATTTTGCACTATCCAGTTTTAGTAAATCAACCCCAATGCCTTTACAGCAAATAATGTATAAAATTAGGCAAGGCTGCACTGTCATGGTTGCATAATTCATTATCAGGCACCTGTTGAGCAGATTTCATGAACTTTAGAATCCATGTGGTGTTTTAATTGAGCACTCTAAACACCGCTTCAACTCATAGAGAAAGCCATATATAACCACTGCTGTACATAAAAAACAAAGTTATATCTCTTAATAGAAGTCCCTTGTGAAGGTCATCTCTACAATGGATGCATTGTGTTTCTTATTCTGTCACCAGGTGTGTAATCTTTTTGTATAATCAGAACTTTAGCACAACCATTATTTACAGACATGGAGGCATGTTCAGTTTTTATTAAAGTATCCCACCAGAGCATCCACCAATTCTTGCTTTTTCCCACCCTTTAGACCATAGCCCTGGCAAAGTTGCTTTAACACAGGCACAGTTAATTTTCCCAGTGTTCCATTCTTCACACTGGCCCTAAGATCATCTTCTGACATAGAAATCTCAACCTTCGCTTTCTTCCCAGCTTGACCGTCACCTTCACCTGCAAAACAGCAAAGTGTCATGAAACTTAACACTATACAGCATTAAAAAAGCCACAATGTTAACATTTAAATTTTTTTACATGATTCTTAATGAGACATGTAGGTATAGCTAATTAAATAAACTCTGCCTGTATATTTAAGATCATGACTAAACAGTGATTAGGAAATCCATCTTTTTGCCTCAAACAGAATCACTGCTCAAAGTGCATTTCCATTGTTTCAGTCAAATTTGGGAAAAACATGTTTGTTATGTGTTCCTTCCTATTCACATATCTTACCTAAAAATAATAAAAAAAAATATTTTTCCTACTGGTTTGGAGCAGGTCATGGCAGACTGCAAGCTACCAATTTGAGATGAGCGTAAACTCACTCTGTCCACATTTACGAACACACAGGGTTTTCCCTCATTAGGGCTCCAGTCACACTAGCAGACTCCAAAGTTGCACAATTTTCAGTGTGACTTTGATACAACTTTGATAAGACTTTTAGACTCTTTGGCATTGAAGTTGTGTCAAAGTGGGATCAAAGTAGTGCAGGAACCTGTAATGAAGTTGCAGCGACTTCAATAGTATCAATTGCAATGGCTCTCAGAGATAAATGGCATTTTTGCATGTCCTGCGACTTTGGGTCTTACAAGTCAGATCCTAAGTCACCCAAGTGTGAAAGGAGCCAAACAGAATGCAGATAATATGTTTTTAGAGGTTTGTTAGGATAGACACTGTTTAAATCTAGTTTACAATGGATAATGAGATCTGTCAGCATACTACAGACAGCGATAATTATGATAAACTCCCCAGCTCCCTATGCATAACGAAGGAAAACTTCAGTTTTGGAAATTTGGAGCATGTAAAATGTAAGCAGCAATCTTTTTTTGTTATGCTAACACAAAACAAATATAAGTAGGTTCTATCTTTGGCTGCAAAAATCGAAACATACTTAAGTAGGGGTTCTTAACCCAGAATCCATGGACCTTAAGTGGTCCATGGATGGGTTTCAAGGGGTTCATGAGGGTCTGATAAAAAAAAATAACATTTACATTCAATATTCAGCCCTCCCCCTTGTCCTAATCAATGGTTTCCCATTGAAAGAAAAAGCACCTGCCGCTACTGCTGCACAACCTCCATCCTATGCCATTCCATAATAGTAAGTGCTAATTTTCATTGAATAGCAGTAGAAGATTTGAGCAGCATTAAAACGGTTTTGTTTAATGTGTACAAGGTGATTGCATTTTTATAATGAGTGGCCATTACTTTTGCATTAAAACATGAAAAGGGAGCGAGATATTTAAGATTGTTTTGTTTATTCAAATGTATGCGTGTCATATGTATGAGGCAATCAAATTTCAATAAAACATAGTATATATTCATTGCATGCAAAGTTGCGTTTATGTAAATATTTCTAAGGAGGGGGTCACTAGCTTTCATTAGATTCTTAAAAGGGGTTCATGACTCAAAAAAGGTTACAATGGCTTTAAAGTACAGCCAATTTTTTTTTCCATCTTGGATAGAGTAGGGAATGATAGAAGTCTGTCAATTTGTTATGCCATCTGTGTCCCACTGGAGAAATGTCTCCCATTATTCCTGTTCAAGTGACATCTCCATTGAGAGCGGTCACCAGGACAGAGTAGACCTATCTAACAAATACAACATATCTGACAGAAGCTCTAACCCTAACACCCCCCCCCCCCAAAAAAAAAAAAAGTTTTCCCCCTAGATTTATTCTAACTAGCTGTGGAGTTTGGGCACACTACACATGTAAAAACGTCATCTAAATGTGTGTATATGGGGGGGGTGTCCAAGATGGCGCTGTGAGCTGCTGTTTCTTGCCTGAGCTCCGCCGGGACCTATGCTGGTCTCCGGATCCAGCGGGCGTAATCACGCAGATTTCACCCCTACAAACCCTGAATGAGGCGCAGATCATGGGGCGCCTACTCCGGTAAGGGGAAAAAGCTTAATTTCCACAAGATTCCGGAGGAAGAGCTGCGGCCTACTCCTGCACACGTGGAGACCAGGTCCAAACGCAGCTCTAACAATGCCTCACAGACAGGCCCCATGGAGTCGGCTGACTCTCGACTGCCATGGCTGGCTGAAGTAATGGCAGCTATAGCCATCTGTCAGTCCACACTCACAGCCAAAATTGAGGCTGTACAGCTGGACGTCGGCCTTCTGAGGCAGGATATGGACAGGCTCCGTTCCAGGGTGACAGACTGAACAGCGAATCGGCCACACCGAGGATGTAGTGACAGCATTCGGCGGCCCTCCGCACCCTGCAAACAAAGGTAAAGGGGCTTGAATATTGTGCAGAAGACGCACAAAATAGGAACCGGAGGAATAACCTCCGCATAGTGGGACTGGCTGAAGGGGCGGAGGGGATGAACCCGACGGGCTATGTGGAAGAAATGTTCCGTGCCATCCTGCCGCCAGCCTCTCCCCTCGCTATGTGGTGGAGAGGGCCCACCGCGTCCCGCCTAAACCCGGGCCTCCTGGAGCCCCCCACCCCCCACTTTAATCCTCCGTCTGCTAAATTTTCGCAACAGAGATGAAATCCTACCGGGCCCTTGGAGATCTTCGCTTCCAAAATAAACTACTGATCTTCCCAGATTACTCAGTGGAGATGCAAAAACAACAGAAATCGTTCGACCAGGTGAAGGCAGCGATGAGAGCCCGGAATATTCGTTACAGCGTACAGTTTCCTGCTCGCCTGTGGGTCCAGGATGGGAAGACCACCGGATTCTTCAACTCGCCAGGGGAGGCTTCCACCTGGCTGGACTCTCTGCCATCGGCCCGCTGACATGGAGACATGTGGGTTTCCCTTTTGTTGCCATGTGCACACTACTTGCTGGGTCTCTGACTGCCACACACGCCTGGGATACTAAGCCTTCAATTACCCCCACCATAGGGAGCAGCCCTGCAAACTGGCTGCATGTTTTCTTTGCACCTGTTGTGCCTTTTCTACCACTATTTGCAACCCTTGGTGGATATCACCACTCCCCATGATAACATGGTGTGCTGCCCTATGCTCCGGATCACCCACTTGACACCCTGCACACAGAACTTTTGCTGTCCCCGTGGAAGTCTACAGGACTGAAATCTGCATCGCCTGCCTACGCCTCCCGGAGGGGAGAGACTTGCCTCTTGCACAGTTCCCCCTTTTGCAGCTGGCGTGCTGATAGGGATTTGGGTATGGAAACCCTCCTTAGTTTTAGGGGGAAGGGTTGGGTGGGGGTGTGTAGGTTTGTTGCCCTACAAGGGCCCTTCTGTTTCTAACCTTAATGTTCATCTCATCTTGAATTACTTTAGGTCTCTCTGCAAATGTACTTCGATTTCATGCTGCAGTGCTAGTTCTGCTGTCCCGTCTGGGTCCAGTTGCCTTGCCAGGGAGAGCTCAGCCCCCGAGATCCTAATTTTTAGGGTTGCCTCTGTTCACATGTCTAATCTTAATATTGTGTCACGGAACACCAGGGGATTACATTTTCCCATTAAGAGATCTCTGGTGTTCCAATTTCTTAAATCCCATAGTCCCCATATCTGTGTACTTCAAGAGACCCACCTGGTGGGAAGACCCTTGCCCTGAAAAAGCCACTATCACTCCACCTATTCTAATTCCTCGAGAGGTGTCAGCATTCTGCTACTTAAGACACTCCCCTTTAAACTCTTGGGTCTGGCACTGGATCCGGACGGTAGATATGTTATCATTCATGCATGAATCCATGCTCTGACGTGGACCATTGGGGGTTTATACTTGCCCCCATCTGCATCTGACCCCTGTTGAACCAAATCGCAACCAAGATTGCAGAGTTGACTGATGGCACGGTCATATTGGGTGACTTTAATATTTTTCCTGACTCTGGTATGGACAGGCTGATGTTGACTGCCCCATAGGCTCGGGACTGGCGGCCTGGGCCTAGACCTGTGGCCTGACTGATGTATGGCGCTGAAGACATCCGCAATCCAAAGCCTTCAAGTGTCACTCTGCATCTTATAAGACCTTCTCCCAAATAGATTTGGTCTTTGCGGATAGGCCTGTCCTGCCTAGAGTCAGGGATGTTAAAATATTACCTAGGAGGTATTTTGGATCACGCACCAATGTTTGAGTCTGGATCTTTCTTTTGCCCCCTCGGACAGCCTGTGGAGATTATCCAGATTTTGGATCCTGGATACAGCGGTCTCTGGGCAGTTCCAGGTGGTGATGGAGAGATACTGGGCTGCCAACCCGGGCTCAGCTGTTGCTCAGATTGTGTGGGATGCCTTTAAGGCCTATTCGAGGGGGCAGTACCAGACCATTATAGCCAAAATTCGTAGAGAACGGAGGGCAGATCTGGTCAAAGCAGAGAAGGAAGCTAGTACACAGGAGGCACTGCATATTAGGTCCCAAGACCCCCTAAATTATACCAAATTACGATCCCTGACTAAGGAGGTGCTCCATTTGCATACCTCACTCACTCAGAAAAAGTTGTTAGCCCAATCACAACACATTTTTGAGCAAGGGGAGATCAGGGAGACTGTTAGCATGGCTATCTAGGGAGCAGGCACGGGGGACATCTGTGCCACATATTGAGTCAGAGTGGAACTCTTTTATATACCCCGGGAGAGATAAATAAATGTTTTGTCTTATACTACCAATCCTTATATAGCTCTCGGGCAGCATACAGGGAGGAGGAGTTGATATCCTACCTGGAGGACATAGATATTCCGATACTAACCCCTACGTATCGCACTAAGCTGGACGGCCCTATCACAGTGGAGGAAAATACTTAAGGCACTTAAATCTCTTCAATCTAGGAAAACCCCTGGACCTGACGGCATTCCAGTGATGCTCTATAAACAATACGCTATAGACCTGACTGTCAGACTGCATACTTTATTTAGTGCATCGGCGGAATCCAAAGCACTTCCGAACTCAATGAGTGAAGCGGTCATAGTGATAATCTCCAAGCCAGGGAAGGACCCCTCCTTATATTCCTCCTATCACCCTATATCTCTGCTAAATGTAGATGCAAAACTGTTGGCAAAAATTTTGGCCACCAGAATAAATACAGTTAGAATGGCTTTAACCAGTTCCACACTGCCTACCGCATATTTGCGGCGGCAGTGTGGACGCTGGCCGCGAATCGCTGTAAAAAGACGGCGATCTGCGAATGGCCGCTAGGGGGCGCGATCCCGCCGCACTCCTGAGTGTGCCCGCGGCTCGGGCGGACCCGATGTCCGTCGGCGAGCCGCGATGAACGGCCACAGGCAAAGAACGGGGAACCGCCGATGTAAACACGGCGGTTCCCCATTCTGACAGTGCGGACATGGGAGATCTACTGATCCCTGTCACTGGGATCAGTTAGATCTCTCATGCCCATGGTAGCCCAATCCCCCCACAGTAAGAACACACCCAGGGAACACAGTTAACCCCTAGCTCTCCCCCTGCAGGTTAACCCCTTCACTGCCAATGACATTTATACAGTAATCAGTGGACATTTAAATTTCTGATTGCTGAATAAATGTCATTGGTCCCAAAAAAGTGTCAAAAATATCCGACATGTCCGCTGCAATATTGCAGTACCGCTAAAAATCGCAGATCGCCGACATTACTAGTAAAAAATAAAAAAACATAAAAACCCCAGAAATTAATTCTCACCATCCGTAAACGCGGCCTTTTTTGCGCAAACCAATCAATAAACGCCGATTGCGATTTTTTTAAATCAAATATGAGGAAGAATATAAATTGGCCAAAACCGGTGAAAAAAAAATGTTTTTTTATATTTTTTTTTTATTTGAATTTTAGCAAAAAGTAAGAAATTTGATTTTTTTTTCCAAAATGGTCGCTCTTCTTTTGATTATAGCGGCAATCAGGAATGACGCAGAGGGGATCAAATACCACCAAAAGAAAGCTCTATTTGTGGGAAAAAAAGGACGCAAATTTAATTTGGGTACAACGTCGCACGACCGCGCAATTGTCAGTTAAAGCGACGCAGTGCAGAAACGCAAAAAGTGCTCTGGTCCTAACCTGGGAAATTCTTCCGGAGGTGAAGTGGTTAATTCACCCAGACCAGACGGGGTTCATGCCTGGGCGGAGGACGGTCATTAACATTAGGAGACTCTTTACTCATATTGCTAGGGCGCAACCTGACTTGGCGGGAGTGGTGGTCTCTTTGGATGCGGAGAAGGCCTTCGATTCCGTGAAGTGGGGATATCTGTGGAAGGTGCTCTCTAGATTTGGATTTGGCCCTAAGTTTCTGTCTTGGTTGCATATGCTTTATGCCAGTTATCAAGCTAGGGTCCACATGAATGGTAGTATATCAGAATCCTTTCCCCTGGGCCGAGGGATGATAGAGGGGTGTTCCCTCTCCCCGGGACTATTTGCTCTGGCATTGGAGCCCCTAGCTATCCAACTCAGAGCGGAGAATGGAGTGCGGGGGATTATGAAGGGCCCCCTCGAGGAAAAACTGTCCTTGTGCATGGATGACGGGGTGCTCTATCTGGAAGACGCCTCCACATCCCTGCAAACAGCACTAGCCCTCTTTGACAAGTTTATTTATTTTTCAGGCATCCGTATTAACTGGGACAAGTCAGTACTGTTCCCCTTGCACCCCTCGGTCCCACGAATTGATATACATACCCCTCTCAAATGGGTGAATGACTTCACATACCTGGGCATTAAGGTCAGCGGTGATGTAAATGACTTTAAGGAAAGAAACATATCCCCCTTATGACCCAACTGACTGCAAAATGTCTGGCTTGGCGATCTGTCCCACTGAGACCAGTAGGCAGGGTGAACCTGCTAAAAATGATCTACCTCCCTAAATACTTCTACTTTAGAAATACCCCGTCACACATCCCCAAGGCCTTCTTCAGGAGATTGGAAGGGATGCGGATATCCTTTGTTTGGGCTGGGAGACCCCCTAGAGTGGCGTAACGACTGCTGTATCTTCCCCTATCAGGGGGAGGTCTGGCACTGCCGAATTTCCGGCTCTATTACTGGGTGGCGGTTCTTGCCACGGCCCACTGGTGGTTCTCCCAACCCAGACAAAACCCAGCTGTCACACTCGAGGCAGCCATCTTGGGCTCATATGCGGCCTTAAGCAACCTAGTGTTTAGGGGGCTGAAGGCAAATTCCTCCTTGACGACCCCCATGCAGACCACAATACGGGCTTGGCAGGAGGCTAAGGCAATGTATACAAAACCATCCCATTTCTCTGCATATGCCCCTTTGGGGAAACCCTGTGCTACCCCATTTGCACACCATTTTTGACCCCTCAGTGTGGGCTAAAAAGGGGATTACCACTCTGAAACATATTGTAACAGAGGGCAAGCTCATGTTCTTCCAGGAGATGAGGTGCTTGTACTCACTGCCTGGCTTATTCCAGTTCAGATACTGGCAATTAAGACACGTGTTCGGGGTACAATTTACTGGACCAATAACCCTAGAATCAGACTCCATTGAGCGCCTTTTGACCTCCGGTGTGATGGGAAAACGTCTTTCCTCCATGTATTTGTATCTGACAGTTGCCTATGACACTAAACCAACCCTCGAATAATGGGAGGAATATGTCTCTACTTACAATACTATGAGAGCAGCGAAAGTTAGATTCATACAATTAAAGTTTCTCCACAGGGCCTACTTAACTCCTCAAAGACTGGCCTGTATTTATCCACAAAGGGATTCTAGGTGCCCCAGGTGTCTAGGAGACATTTGGGCATATGGTCTGGTCCTGCTCCGAAGTCCGCACACATTAGGAGTCTGTGGCTAATACTTTGAACATCATACAGTGTGTACGGAAAGTATTCAGACCCCCTTAAATTTTTCACTCTGTTATATTGCAGCCATTTGCTAAAACCATTTAAGTTCATTTTTTCCCCCTCAATGTACACACAGCACCCCATATGACAGAAAAACACAGAATTGTTGACATTTTTGCAGATTTATTAAAAAAGAAAAACTGAAATATCACATGGTCCTAAGTATTCAGACCCTTTGCTCAGTATTTAGTATCACCCTTTTGCTCTAATACAGCCATGAGTCTTTTTGGGAAAGATGCAACATGTTTTTCACACCTGGATTTGGGGATCCTCTGCCATTCCTCCTTGCAGATCTTCTCCAGTCCTGTCAGGTTGGATAGTGAACGTTGGTGGACAGCCATTTTTAGGTCTCTCCAGAGATGCTCAATTGGGTTTAAGTCAGGGCTCTGGCTGGGCCATTCAAGAACAGTCACGGAGTTGTTGTGAAGCCACTCCGTTATTTTAGCTGTGTGCTTAGGGTCATTGTCTTGTTGGAAGGTAAACCTTCGGCCCAGTCTGAGGTCCTGAGCACTCTGGAGAAGGTTTTCGTCCAGGATATCCCTGTACTTGGCCGCATTCATCTTTCCCTCAATTGCAACCAGTCGTCCTGTTCCTGCAGCTGAAAAACACCCCCACAGTATGATGCTGCCTCCACCATGCTTCACTGTTGGGACTGTATTGGACAGGTGATGAGCAGTGCCTGGTTTTCTCCACACATACCGCTTAGAATTAAGGCCAAAAAGTTCTATCTTGGTCTCATCAGACCAGAGAATCTTATTTCTCACCATCTTGGAGTCCTTAAGGTGTTTTTTTAGCAAACTCCATGCGGGCTTTCATGTGTCTTGCACTGAGGAGAGGCTTCTGTCGGGCCACTCTGCCATAAAGCCCCGACTGGTGGAGGGCTGCAGTGATGGCTGACTTTCTACAACTTTCTCCCATCTCCCGACTGCATCTCTGGAGCTCAGCCACAGTGATCTTTGTGTTCTTCTTTACCTCTCTTGCCAAGGCTCTTCTCCCCCGATAGCTCAGTTTGGCCAGACGGCCAGCTCTAGGAAGGGTTCTGTTCGTCCCAAACGTCTTCCATTTAAGGATTATGGAGGCCACTGTGCTCTTAGGAACCTTAAGTGCAGCAGAAATTTTTTTGTAACCTTGACCAGATCTTTGCCTTGCCACAATTCTGTCTCTGAGCTCTTCAGGTAGTTCCTTTGACCTCATGATTCTCATTTGCTCTGACATGCACTGTGAGCTGTAAGATCTTATATAGACAGGTGTGTGGCTTTCCTAATCAAGTCCAATCAGTATAATCAAACACAGCTGAACTCAAATGAAGGTGTAGATCCGTCTCAAGGATGATCAGAAGAAATGGACAGCACCTGAGTTAAATATATGAGTGTCACAGCAAAGGGTCTGAATACTTAGGACCATGTGATATTTCAGTTTTTCTTTTTTAATAAATCTGCAAAAATGTCAACAATTCTGTGTTTTTCTTTCAATATGGGGTGCTGTGTGTACATTAATGAGGAAAATAAATGAACTTAAATGATTTTAGCAAATGGCTGCAATATAACAGAGTGAAAAATTTAAGGGGGTCTGAATACTTTCCGTACCCACTGTATGTGGCACCAGGATTCCATCAGACCCTCTAATCTTTTTACTCAGCCACTTAGAGAGAGTTGAGGGGGAGAGATATATCTAGCTCTATGTGACCTTCTCCCTGTTTTACGCCCGTAGGGAAAAAGGGATTTTATTAAAACTTACCGTAAAATCCTTTTCTCTGAGTTCACTGACAGACGTAGCCCTCTTTGACATGTGGGTTATGTGCACATCCTACTAGGAGTCAACTATGCAAAAAGAAAGAAAGCAAGCTTGCCCCTCCTAGGGGGCCATCCTCTCTCCCATATAACCCCCCTGCTCTGCAGTTCGTAACAAGCCGTAAAACATAACGCAGAGGGGCGGGTGCTGCGTCTGTCAGTGAACTCAGAGAAAAGGATTTACGGTAAGTTTTAATAAAATCCCTTTTTCTCTTACGTTCACTGACAGACGCAGCCCTCTGACATGTGGGGATGTCCCAAAGCTGTGTCATAAAAGAGGGGTGGGTAAACGACAACAATTGTACCCAACAGAAACCTCTCAGGAGACGCCAGGCGCGCCTACACTGCCGCCTGTAAAACTTTACGGCCAAAAGCAGCATCCGAAGATGCCCAAATGGCCGCCTTGCACACCTGTGACACCGAGGCCTGGTGTCTGAAAGCCCAGGAAGCGCTGACAGCCCTGGTGGAATGAGCCGTGAATGGAAAAGGGGGTACCTTTCCCCGAACAGAATACGCATAGGTCACGGTCTGTCTGATCCAATGGGAAACAGTAGCCGACGAGGCCGCCATCCCTTTGCGCGGACCGTCCATCAGCACAAATAACGCGTCAGACTTTCGAAAAGAGTCTGTAGCCACCAAATACACCCGCAAAGCCCTCACAACATCCAATGAATGTAACTCAAATTCCTTAGGATGTGAAGGATGCGGACACAACGAAGGAACAACAATATCTTCATTAATGTGAAAAGAAGAAACCACCTTCGGTAAAAACGAAGGGGGCGGGCGCAAGACTGCCTTATCCTTGTGAAGGACCAAGTAAGGAGACTTGCAGGACAAGGTTGCCAATTCAGACACCCGCCTAGCGGATGTAATGGCCACCAAGAAAGCCACTTTCTGCGACAGCAATTGTAAGGGAATTTCCCTGATCTTCTCATATGGTGGCTTCTGCAACACAGAAAGCACACGATTCAAATCCCACGGTGCCTTAGGCGACCGTACCTGAGGAGCCACATGGCGCACACCTTGTACAAATGTACGAATCAACGAATGTGACGCCAAAGGTCGCTGAAAAAATATTGCTAGAGCCGAAATCTGACCCTTGAGAGTACTCAAGGCCAATTTTTTATTCAGGCCCTGCTGCAAAAAAGCCAGGACCCTGAACACAACGTAAGAGCGAGGGTTCCAACCCCCCGCCTCACACCAGGCAATATAGGCCTTCCAGGTGCGATGATAAGTCTTGCGTGAAGTACACTTGCGCGCTTTAAGCATGGTAGGGATCAGGGAGTCAGCGACACCCCTATCCCTCAACACCTGGGACTCAATAGCCAAGCCGTCAAAGCCAGCGAGGTTAAAGCAGGGTGCAAGATGGGTCCCTGAGACAACAGATCTCCGCGCAGTGGAAGACGCCAGGGGACATCTGCCACCATTCGTACCACGGATGCCGAGGCCAATTCGGAGCCACCAGGATCATCGGAATCCCCTCCGCTTCCACCCTGCGCAGTAGCCGCGGTAGAAGCTTGATGGGAGCATAGGCGTACAGAAGACGATACCGACCCCAAGGCGCTACCAGCGCATCCGTGTCGACCGCCAACGGATCTCTCGTCCTGCACACAAAGTTTTTCACTTTGTGGTTGAACCGAGACGCCATGAGGTCCACATCTGGCATGCACCACTTGTGGCAAATCTGGCTGAACACTTCTGGATGTAGGAACCATTCCCCCTGATCCAGCGTCTGGTGACTGAGGAAGTCCGCCTGTCAGTTCTCTACGCCCGGAATGTAGATGGCGGAGATCGCCGGCACGTGAAGTTCTGCCCAACGCAGAATGAGAGCCGCTTCCGCAGCTGCTGCTGAGCTCCTCGTTCCGCCCTGATGGTTCACATACGCCACTGCCGTGGCTTTGTCCGACTGAACCCGGACCGGGAGGTCGTGCAATCTTTCCGTCCAGTGGGAGAGGCAGAGCCTGATCGCCCTCAGCTCCAGCACATTGATCGGAAGGCGAGATTCCTGCGCCGACCAGCGGCCCTGCGCAGACAACTGCCCCAGGATCCCCCCCCAGCCCGATAGGCTGGCGTCCGTCGTGACTATCGACCAATTCAGGGGAAGAAAGGACTTCCCCAACGATAAGGCCGGGGCCCGAAGCCACCACGTCAACGACCCTCTGGTCTGAGATTCCAACCTGATTACCTGGTCCAGGGACAGTGGGGACTTTTCCCACCGAGACAGAATCGCTCGCTGAAGGAGCCGAGTGTGACTCTGGGCGTAGGGGACCGCCTTGAAGGATGAAACCATGAGCCCCAACGCCCGCATACAAAACCGTAAGGAAGACCACCGGCGTGACAGCAGGGTTCGCACCGCTGCTCCAGTGTCAGCAACTTGGCCGGAGGAAGGAACACCTTCGCCTGCTCAGTGTCCAGAATCAGACCCAGATATTCCAGGCGACAGGACGGTGTCAATGTTGACTTCTGCAGATTGATCAGCCAGTGTAAGTCCTGTAAGGAGGTCATGGTGACAGCCATATTCTCCTCCAGAGCCGAAACGGACTCCGCTCTCAGGAGCAGGTCGCCGAGGTATGCTACCACCGCGATGACCCTCTGCCTCAGTAGCGCCAGCACCTGGGCCACTAGCTTGGTGAACACCCGAGGCCAGACCGAAGGGAAGTGCCACGAATTGGTAGTGAAGATCTCCCACCACAGAGTGCAGAAAGCGCTGGTGCCGGAGACAAATGGGGACGTGGAGATACCCGTCCCTGATATCCAGGGACGTCATGAACTCAGACAGATTCCATCCAAAATTTTCGCGCTCTCACAAAGTGGTTTAGCGTCTTTAGGTCCAGAACTGGCCTGACCCCCCCCCCCCTTTTTTGGGGACCACGAATAGGTTCAAGTAGAAACCGTGAAACCTCTCCAACTGAGGAACTGGCACTATCACCCCCTGGTCGGAGAGTGCCTGAACAGCCCTTAGGAGGGCCTCCCGATGCCCCTGAGGGAGTCTCAAGTTCGATGGGAAGAACCTGTCTGGGGGTAGAGTGCTGAACTCTATCCTGTACCCGGACACCACTTCCTGCACCCATCGGTCGGAAATGCGGGCAGTCCACCTGTCTGCGAACCCCAGAAGACGTCCCTCCACCCGATGGTCGGGTGGGGGCAACCCATCATGCAAAGGAGGGCTCGTCCTCTGCCTTTTCGTTCTTGCGTTGCCAAGGTCGTTTCCCGGCAGGCTTGCCGGGCCTGGACTCCTTGCCCGCTGCGCAAGGTCCCTGCTTGCGGCGGAACTCCTGCCACCTGGGCTCCAGAAGGAAAGTACTCTTCTCTCCAATGAAATCCTTGATGATTTCATCCAACTGTGGCCCAAAGAGACGGCCACCCTGAAAGGGAGGATCCGCAAGACCTTTTTTAGACGCGTGGTCACCCGACCACGAACGTAACCAGAGAACTCATCTGATAATGACTGCAAAAACAGACCTCTTAGACAACATGGGAAGCAGGTACAGAACTGCATCACACAGGTACCGAATACCCTGAAACAAATGTTCTGCCTTTTGTGACGCTTGCAACGTCCTGCCGCAGTCCAAATCATTCTGCAGCTCTGCCATACATTCAGGCAGATATTGCGCCGCCATGGCAGACGCCAGGGCCGGCCGCAAGGCTGATCCTGTCAACAGGAAAAGTGCCTTGGAGACTGCCTCCGTCCGCCTATCGGCTGGCTCCTTAAATGAGGGGGACCCTTCCAACGGAATGGTCGTTGCCTTGTTCAGGCGAGCCACCAGAGGGTCCACTGTGGGGGACGCCCACTTCTTTACGAAACTATCCTCAAAGGGATAGCGTATAGCAAAGCATTTAGGTAGGGCAAAGGAATTCTGCGGACGATGCCATTCCTGATAGGCCAGGTGGTCAAAAAATGTATCATAAGGATAAGCCTTAGGCGACCTAGGCGGCCTAGCAGACCTGCAAACATATGCGGACGCTTGCGACTCCCCTGCCTGGTCCAGTCGCAAAGATGCACGGATATTAGAAATCAGTGCGGATACCAGCGCTTTTTCGTGCGCAACTGAGGCCCCCTGGTCTTCATTGTCTGAGGGTACCAGCTCACCCTCAGAGTTCCACGGGGGTCCCTGTGACCCCCGAAGTCATTTCCGGTACAGATTCGTCCCCTGAGGAACAAGGGGGAGGCGGGCGTTTTTTAGGGGCCCCCAGAGCGTTGCTCGGCCCCACCCGAGGAAGAAATTCCCAAAACACTGCTTTCAACTGACTCCTCCTCAGAAGGGCCTGCAGGATCATCTGCCATTGCGCCACCGAAAATGACAGTAAAATTTTAGCAAAATAAAAATGACACCCCCACTGTGCAGCCCCACCACCGCTCCACAGAACCCCGGGGAGACCCCAGGAGGACTGCACCCACCGCTACCACACCCCAAGGAAGGCCCAGCTATACTTGCTGTTTGTGCCCACAGAGCTGCTCCCAGCAGGAGTGCATACAAATGGACCGCCAGAAAGAAGCGCCGTTTGCAGTCAGCCACGCTGTCCCACTGAAAAGGAAAGTAAAATGGCAGCAGCACGTTTTACACTGCCCCAGGGACATCCAATATGGCCGCCGATCATCCACAAGAGGCCAAAAGCCTGTGTACAGGCCGCGACTACAGTAAAATGGCCGCCACTGGCACTAGAGGGAAACCTTCAGCAAAATGGCCGCGGCTACGGCAAAATGGCGGCGATCCACCGCAAATAGGCGGCGGATCGCCGCATAGCAGTAAAAAAGCTCATAGGTGCGGTTTTACAATGGGGTGCGGGGGAGGGGGATGAGGACACCCAGGATGGCACTAGTCCAGCGACCACCCTCCATCGGACCGGCTAGAAAATGCTACGTACACCCCATAGCCCCCCCTCTGCGCCCCCAGGGGGGAAGTGAGGGGGTCACTCACCACTCCGACGGGCATAGCGGGTCGCCGCCCGGTCGCAGACCTTCCTCCCCAACCGGAAAGGGATGGTGCAGGCCAGAGCCCCTGGACAGGAACGAGTCCGGTCACTGAGCGCAAGTGGGGGTCACCCACAGGCTGCCCGCACGGAACGGGCACAATGCGGCGGGTCCTGCCATAGCATAGGACTAGCACGCATTGGTCGGCCGTGCTGGGGAAAGTACAGGACATTTGAAATCCTCTATGCCCCAGCCGGTTTCTTGATAGTAGTCTTCATCAGATTGCTTGAAAAAAATAAAAAAGCGGTAGCAAAAAATCTGAACCGCAGGTCCCATAAGGGAGCCAGGTCAACTCCTTGCACTAGGCATATTAAAACGGATATGCTGAGCAGAGCAGGGGGGTTATATGGGAGAGAGAGAGGACAGCCCCCTGGGAGGGGCCAGCTTGCTTTCTTTTTGCCTAGTTAACTCCTAGTAGGATGTGCATATAACCCTCATGTCAAAGAGGGCTGCGTCTGTCAGTGAACGTAAGAGAAATCCTTTTACGATGGAAATCATTGGACCCGCTTACACATGATTCATGGGTACGCAAAGTGTCTGGGAAAGTTTTAAAAAGTGTGGATTGGCTGGATAAATGCATGCGGCTGAACTATAGGGGAGTACCAGACAAATCCTGTCTTAGCCAGACCTATCCCCTCTTCTCCATCTGGTCCATCTCCAGCCCCTCCTATTTTCTGGAGTTTGGTCTCTCACCCTCCAACTTATAACTCAGGTATAAAAGGTATAGGACATTGTGTTTTATTGCCTGTAATGATCCTATGCTCTGACTATGCATAGTGTTGATGGACTTAAGTGTAAGAAGTATATGATTATGGTTAAAGTTCCATGCAGTAGAATCGATTAATTGGTACATCTGTCCTACATTTGCATGCAATTCCTCTCACGTTTTTGTGAATATTTTATTATACCTTTTCTTGTAACCCTGAAGAAATGACACTTTGCTACAATGTAAAGTAGTGAGTGTGCAGCTTGTATAACAGTGTAAATTAGCTGTCCCCTCAAAATAACTCAACACACAGCCATTAATGTCTAAACCGCTGGCAACAAAAGTGAGTCAATTTAAGAAGGTGCTCCCAAAGACAGCTTGTTATGTGTATAAAAGACACCTATCCACAGAATCTCTTTCTTCCATTCAAACCCATCATGGGCAAGATCAAAGAGCTGTCAAAGGATGCCAGGAACAAGTTTGTAGACCTTCACAAGGCTGGAATGGGCTACAAGACCATCGGCAAGAAGCTTGGTGAGAAGGAGACAACAAAATAACTATCGATTGCCCTCTGTCTGGAGCTCCATGCAAGATATTGCCTCATGGGTTAAGGATGATCATGAGAAAAGTGAAGGATCAGCCCAGAACTACACAGAAGGAACCTGTGAATGATCTCATGGCAGTTAGGACCAGTCACCAAATAAACAATTGGCAACACAATACGCCGCCATGGATTGAAATCTTGCCCACAAGGTGCCCCCCCCTCCAGAAGGCACATGTACAGGCCCGTCTGAAGTCTGCCAATGAACATCTAAATAATTCAGAGAAGGATTGGGAGAAAGTGCTGTAGTCAGATGAGACCAAAATTGAGCTCTTGGCATTGACTCGACTCACTGTGTTTGGAGGAAAGAGAAAAATGCTGACTATGACCCAAAGAACACCATCCCTACAGTTCAGCACGGAGGTGGAAACATTATGCTTTGGGGCTGTTTTTCTGTTAAAAGGTACAGGTCGACTTTGTCGCATTGAGGGGCCAATGGACAGGGCCATGTATTGTAAAATCTTGGATGAGAACCTTCTTCCCTCAGCCAGAACACTGAAGATGGGTCTTCCAGCATGACAATGACCCAAAACATACGTACGTAATGTACGCAGATCTCACTTTCCGCCAAGCAGGAGTTAAAAAAACAAAACAGGGTTGGAGTTGGAGAGGTGGGGTGGATATCCGCTTTAACCACATGCCGACTGCTTAAATGGGAAAATACATCTTTTAGAAGCGGCGGGGGGAAATTGTAATTGATATTTAGTGTCAGAGTGGTAAGGATGTGAAATTCTCTTCTACAAGCAGTGGTATCAGCAGGGACCGTTGATAGTTAAAAAAAAATCTATTAGATGGGCACCTTAACGATCACAACATACAGGTGATGGAGGAGGGCAGACCTTCATGTTGAAGGGGTCTTGCCTGCGGGACTGGAGAAGCCCGCTCTAAGCTTGCCACGTCAAGATTGCCTGGAACCTTCCAAGGAAGACTTGAGAGATCTGTTTCCCTTGTCTGCAGTCCCAGGGGCCCGAAAGAATTTCTTATGGGCTGAGAAAGAAGGCGCATGTTTACGAGGCCCCTTCACTTTCTTAGACTGTGGCAGGAAGGTACTCCCCCCTGTGACACCCTTAATGGTGTCATCCAGGGTAGCCCCAAACAGGCAATCGCCTTGAAAGATCAGATCAATGGGAGCTTTCTTAGAGGCTTGGTCTAAAGCCACAGCACACGTCTAAGCACTACCACTGACATGGAAAGTTTGGACAGTGGGGGGGGGGGTCGCATCCAAAGATGCATCACATACAAACTGCAGCCCTTGTACCAACTGGACCGCCAGATTCACATAAGCAGCAGGAACCTGCTCATTCCCCAGACATTGGCGCAAAACCCAAGGCCAGGTTCAGTCGCTTTGCCAAACCTGCCATAGTGAACATGCTGCGTGCCACAGACTCCACTTTCCTATCCGCCAGGTCTTTAAAGGATGGGGAATCCTTTACTGGAATCATGGTTGCCTTATTCAACCTGGAAACAGGAGGGACCACCACTGCTGGACTGGTCCACTTTTTTACAAGTGATTCCTCAAAAGAGGTAACATACTGCAAAGCATTTAGGGACCACAAAAGGTTGCTTTGGTTGCCCACACTCCTTATAGACAAACTTGTCAAAATAGGGAAGGTAAGGAAACACCTTAGCTGCACAAGGTGCCTTGTGTGTATCAAAAGGCACAGCCACATCCGTGGTCACATTAGCCACATCCTCCATTTTTAAAGTCTCACACACTGCAGTAACAAGTGCGTCCACCAGCGGTTTTGCCTTTGCTGCTGCGGCCATGGACGAGTTATTGTCACTATCGAATGGATTAGGGAGGGTGGCATCAAGTCCCACTGGAGGGGCCACATCCAAAGCAGCATCAGACTGAGTGAGACGAGACAGACTGAGTAGGAGAAGGATGCTTCCTGCCAGGCCTTTGCCTGCACGCCACTTCCACCCGGGATACTAGGGATTCCAGGACGGCCGTCAGAGCATTATTAGGGAGCTGGGGCTCCGAGGGACCAGGCGCCCCCATGAGGGGAACAGTGGGGGAGATGCGACTCTGAGGCTCCATGGATAAGGGAGCTCCTGCAGCACAAAACAGTTCTTAACACTGATATGGACCTCCCCCTACTAAGATGCTTGCTGGTAAACAGAAGGGGCCCCAAGGACCGGAGAATGCCGAATCGGAGCACTCAGCATGCCATGTGTTCTAACATGTATCCCAGGAGGAAGAGGAGGGGCCTGGAAGCTCTATAGTCACGTGACCCGCTCGGCCTGATTCTATCATCGGGAAAATAGCCGCCGGCCGTGACATCATGGACTACAATAAAATGCCCACCGAAAACCAAGCCAGGCTAAGGAAAAATGGCCGCCGAATGCTGCCAACATCGTTCTCAGAGCACACAGAAGCCCCCGCTGTGCCCTCTTGCATTGAGACCCCCCTCCAGGTACTGTACCCACACTGGCACATGAACCCCCCCCCCCCGGGAACACCCCCAAAGGGGGATAGAGGGGAGATGGAAGAAAATATACACAAAGACAAGATTTGGCACTGATCACCCAGTTCTGTGAGTGATGATGAATATAAGGTAACCTACATGGCATAGCAGCCCGGATGTGCTCTGGGGAAAGAACGTGAAGGAACACTGGAATATGGAATCCTGAATAGGCGCTACCATGCAGGTGATTACAAAGGCGTTTTGGCAACAAGGCACTGCCCAATCTGTCCTTGATTGTGGTAAAAAAACTGTCTGGTCCAAGCAGTCAATGATCAAAAATTCAAAAGTGGATTCCAAACGGTATGTTTATTTGAAAGAGGTTAAAAACACTTACATGAACAAGTCGTCTTTAAATCAACCAGTCGTGACAGCCAATAACAAGGAACCTGATGGCAATCCTAGGTGGAAGGGTCCTGGATGCAACCTCCAAGGGAGGGAGGGTAGTGGACGGACTGTGCCGCCTGGAGCTGGCAAGATGGGGGACCCAAACCAGTGTGGACGGCTCCGGTGGGTGGGCCAGGAGGTGAACATCCAATGAGGGGAAAGCCGGAGGGCATCAAACGGTCAGGTGGCGTGTCCAGGGAGTGAGCCAGGTAAGGGGGGGCAACCGGTGATGACATCACTCGGTTTGCGTTGCTAGCTGGGTCCGGATGTGTGGAGTCAGTGGATAGCGCGGCTGGGGAGATGGCTGATAGCTGGAGAGGGTCCTGTCACGTTGACTACATGTTTTGTACTCTGCGCTTTGTAAAGTCACGTGATGGGACCAATAAGTGCTTAAGAAGGGGAAAACCCAGAAACTGGAGGACAACTGGTTTTCATTGTATTTGGAGCGGTCCTTTGACCCTTCCATACCGGAATATCCCTCAGAATTGTATAAAGAAAATTTATATAAAAATTGATCATTAAATTAAATACACTATGTAAGCTATTGTGTCTCTGTATACATTTAATGAGTAATAGACCTATGTGTAATTTATAAAAAAATATAAAAACAATATATAATTTATAAAAAAAAAATTACCAATGTATGATTAAAATTAATTAATTAACCACTTTAAGACCGAGCCTCTTTTTGGAGTTTGGTGTTTACAAGTTAAAACCAGTTTTTTCGCTATAAAATTGCTTAAAACCCGTATTTGCGCAGCAGTCTTACAAGCGCAATTTTTTTTTAAAACATTGTTTTTTGAGTTAAAAAACAGAAAAGTTAGACCAATTTTTTTCCATATTGTGAAAGATAATGTTACGCCGAGTAAATTGATACACAACATGTCATGCTTCAAAATTGCGGAATGGTGACAAACTTTGCAACTTAAAAATCTCCATAGCGAACGTTTAAAAAATTCTAAAGGTTAGCAGTTTTGAGTGACAGAGGAGATCTAGTGCTAAAATTATTGCTCTCGCTCTAACGATCGCGGCGCTACCTCACATGTGTGGTTTGAACACTGTTTTCATATGTGGCGGGGCTTACCTATGCGTTCGCTTCTGTGTGCGAGCTCGCGAGGACGGGGTGCTTTAAATTTTTTTTTTAATTATTTATTTTTATTTTTACACTGTTCTTTAAAAAAAAAAAAAAAAAAGATCACTTTTATTCCTATTACAAGTAATGTAAACATTCCTTGTAATAGAAAAAAGCATGACAGGACCTCTTAAATATGAGATCTTGGGTCAAAAAGACCCCAGATCTCATATTTACAGTAAAATGCAAAAAAAAAAAAAAACAAAAAAAACCCCGTAAATTTGAAAAAAAAATGGATTTTTTGTATAACTTACCGTAAAATCCTTTTCTCTGAGTTCACTGACAGACGCAGCCTTCTTATGACACATGGGGTTATGCTCATCCTACTAGGAGTAGACTAGGCAAAAACAAACAAAAGCGTAGGTTGGCCCCTCCCAGGGGGCCGTCCTCACCTCAGCATATAATCCCCCTGCTCTGCATAGCACATCAGTTCGTAACAAGCTGTACAAAACCAACGCAGAGGGGTGGGTGCTGCGTCTGTCAGTGAACTCAGAGAAAAGGATTTTACGGTAAGTTATACAAAAAATCAATTTTTCTCTTCCGTTCACTGACAGATGCAGCCTTCTTATGACACATTGGCACAGCTTTGGGACGTCCCCATCAAGAGGGGTGGGCAAACCATAACAAATGTACCCAACAGAAAGACGCCCTCACAGGCGGCGCTAACCGCGCCTAAACTGCCGCTTGTAATACCTTGCGGCCAAAAGCAGCATCCGAGGATGCTAAAACATCAACTTTGTAAAACTTAGTAAATGTGTGCACTGAGTACGTATACTCTAAGCCCCATTCCAAGGGGGCAAAGGTCAGTGCCGAGTAAGGTGGTCCCGTCAATCATGCAGGACCCGCAAATCTGTGGTTCGAAGCCACAGGGTCCACACGTTCCGTCGATGAACCCGGAGTCACGTGTGTAAATGATTCAAAATGTTTCAACTACAAAATCGTAGGAGCCTACGACGAAAACCGGCGTTCCATAATGTTCGCCGTCAAATCCGCGCCAATCGCGGCGGACACTCCCGCAGAAAGACAACCCATGTAAACAATACCAAACGGGTGGGGAGAACTACCCCTGCAGGGTTTCGACACGGTTACACAGTATTCTTCCGACGTAGACAGTCACTTGCCTTCTCTTTTTAACTAAAAAACATATTG
>BLSH010397643.1:1448462-1465320 GCA_018402905.1 Glandirana rugosa | reverse complement strand
CGGTGGTGACTCCCAAAGATAAGGTTGGGCCAGTACCATGAGTTCAGGTCACTCCCACAAGTAGGACAAGACCCGGACTTTAGGGAGTTATATATGGACTTTTAATTGCATTCCTGCACAGAAAAATACTAGTGTTGTGGTGTGAACAGGGCACAGAGAACAATTGTTTTCTCTATGTCCTTGCAGAATGCGAGCAGAAAAACTCACATCTCTGCACATGGTGTGATGAGGCCTAAAATATTTGGAAGGGCAAGATGAGGGGCTAGGACCTTACTCTGGGAGCAGACGATAGGCCAAAATGCAATGCAAGAAGCTGAAAGTGATTGCAAAGCTAGAAAGCAATGGATAAATGGTGGATAAATGGGAATATGCAGATAGGCATCTTGGAGGACTACAGGTGCCAGGTATTCCCCAATAACTGGACCTGCTGATTCCAAGCAAAATTTTGGAATTTTCAGGTATATATTGAGGGATTTCAGGCCCAGAACAGGATGAACACCCTCACTGGACTTGAGTACCATGACCGGGTTGGAATAGAAACCCTCAGTGGTGGCTGAAGTTTTAGAATGGGGGAGGGGACAGGCCCCACCCTTCCTTTTGGCCCCTCCTACTTCTAATAAGCCCCACCCCTTATAGAATCCAACCACTCCATCCCCTGTATTCCACATATTGTGTTAGGAGTACACAGCTCAGCATCACAGGACACAGTATACAGCTCAGCATCACAGGTGGGGCATATAGCAGTCAGTATCACAGGACACAGTATAGAGCCCCAGCATCACAGGTAGGGGTATATAGCAGCCAGTATCACAGGTGGGGTAAATTGCAGCCAATATCGCAGGTGGGGTAAATTTCAGCCAATATCAAAGGTGGGCCAAATTGCAGCCAATATCACAGGTGGGCTAAATTGCAGCCAATATCACAGGTGGGCTAAATTGCAGCCATTAACACAGGTGGGCAAAATTGCAGCCAGTATCACAGATGGGGGTAAATTGCATCCAGTATCACAGATGGGGGTAAATTGCAGGCAATATCACAGGTGGGGTAAATTGCAGCCAGTATCACAGGTGGGGGTAAATTGCAGCCAATATCACAAGTGGGGTACTTTGCAGCCAATATCACAAGTCAGGTACATTGCAGCCAGTAACACAGGTGGGGTAACATTGCAGAGACCCCCCCCCCCCCCCCCCCGAAGTCAGGACAAGTCCCACACTTACCCCATCTAATAGGCAGGCAAGCATGTGCAGAGCTGCGCTTGCGGTGAGCAGGCTGTCAGTGTGCAGAGCCTGTGCTTGCGGTGAGCGGGCTGGAGCCTGGAGTCCGGCTTCTCTATACATGGCCGGAAGTGATGCCGAGGCTCCTCCGAGATTAATCACCGCCGTCTAGTGGAGGGCGGTGATTGATTGCCACTACCAGGAGCAAATAGGCGGCTTGAGGCGCAGAGCAAAGCATCGCAAGGCAGGATTAAACCCTGCCATTGAAGCATGACGCTGGCAATCGTGATTGCAACGACGTCACGCTTCCCATAATGCACTGTGTCCACTGGAAACCCTAGTCCCTTAGCTTTAGTTTGACAGACAGAAAAGGAACATATTCAACTGGTACAGTGAAATGTGCAAGACTGAGATGGCATCAACTACCGGAAAATATCACTTTCAGGGATGGATGGATTGAGAAGGTGAATGGAAACTTTTGGCTTCTCCGCAGCTAGGCACATCAGATCAAGGAGAGATCCTCAATAAAATGTTTAGAAGCAGCCAAAGTACAGGAGTTAGTAAAAACATTGCAACATGTGTTATAAAAACAAATATCCACACTTGCATTGAGTTAAACAGTGAGCTGCTTGATCGTGCAGAGGAAAGACAGCATGTGTGCAGCTGGAGCTCTGAGTCTGCTGTACTGCAGCTGCTGACAGACACTGAAAACCATACCCGCCAACAAGATGGAGCAACGACTGTGTCTACGGCCATCCTCTATGAACCAGGCAGCAATGGGGGAATGAGGGGGAGTGTACAACGTGCTTCAAAGGCAAGCATGCACCTTCTTTGTAAAGTACAGCCAATGGTGGGGCAAGAGCGGCTTTTCGTACACGCCCCCTGCTCATTCCCCGTTGTTGCCTGGTTCATAAAGGACGGCATTAGACATCTTCTCGGTAGGTCCGGTTTTCAGTGCGTCAGCAGTACAGCAGACTCAGAGCTCCATCTGTGCACAAATTGTCTTGCCTCTCCATGATCAAACAGCGCACTGTTTACCTCACTGCAAGTGTGGATATGTGTTTTCATAATAAACGTTACAATGTTTTTACCAACTCCTGTGCTTTGGCTACTTCTTCACATTTTCGGTATATAGCAGTCTGAAGTCTTTTGCAGCCTCCTCCAACAGTGCCTCCAGGTCCTCTTCATTCCCATCTATGTCCACCTCCTCTAGGTCAGAGCTGTGTGAAGTTGGCACCCCATGTTTGTAAAACCTGAATAAAAATATACCATTCATTTGTGCCGCGTTTGCGCCGCAAAAACGAGCGTTTTGCACCCCATGTTGCTGAATTTTAAAAACAAACACGCCATTCATTTGTGCCGCATTTGCGCTGGTTTGCGCCACAAAAATAAACGTTTGCGCCAATTTGGTTTCCGAGATATTGTGCTTTATATGTTGCCAAACCACACTGCCTTTCATCTCCTTATTAAATCTTACGTACAGAACCTATACTCCGCTTGGGTTTCCTTAATGTAATGCTCCTCCCACTGTACCGGGCACTGCACTTCACACTGTACCCTGGAAAAGCCATTTTGCTTGATGGTTTTACTGCTAGCTCAGGGAATACAGGGTAATGCGCGTTTTTCACACGTACGCATATGTACTTGCCTAAAACGCACATGCGTTCAACCACTTCCCTACCGCCATATGCAGAATGACGACTGGGAAGTGGTTCAGTTATCCTGACTGGGCGTCATATGACAATCAGCAGGATAACGTGGGGGCGCGCATCGCAGCGATTGGTGGTGCAGTGGGTCAGTCTGGGGCCCCCCCCCCCCCGCATTACCAATCTCAGTAAAGAGCTTCCGTCGGAAGCTCTTTACCATGTGATCAGCCGTGACCAACCATGGCTAGTCACAGTGTAAGCAGGAAGAGCCGTTTATCGGCTTTTCCTCTACTTGCATCTGACGGGGGGTCTGTGCTGAGTGTTTATCAGTGCAGCCCCCCCTAGGATCGCCACCCTAGACCACCAGGGAGCCTGCTCAGGGACCCCACTTGGACCACCAGGGAGAGCCCACCCAGGGAGACGACCAGGGAGCCGACCCTGACAACCAGGGAGCCGATGCTAGACCACCAGGTAAGGGGCACAGTGGCCAACATGGATGGTACTTAGTGCCAACTTCAGATGCCACCCTAGACCACCAGAATGGTAACCTTTTAGTTCATCTGTCATTGCCGCCCACCAGTGCCCCTATAAGTGCGGCTTATCAGTGCCCATCATTTCTGTATATAAGTGCCTCATTATCAGTGCCCGTCAGCGTCACCTCATCGGTGCCGCCTCATCAGTGCCAATCAGTACTGCCTCATCAGTGCTGCCTCGGTGCCCGTCAGTGAAAAACGTTTCTTTTTTCAAAAATGTCGGTCTTTTTTTTATTAGTAGCGCAAAAAAAAAAAAAAACCCGCAGGGGTGATCAAATACCACCAAAAGAAAGCTCTATTTGTAGGAACAAAATGATAAAAATGTGTTTAGGTACAACGTCGCACGACCGCGCAATTATCATTCAAAGCGCAACAGCACTTAAAGCTGAAAATTGGTCTGGTAGGGAAGTGTTCTAAGTGCCTGCTATTGAAGTTGTTTAAGTTTGCTATACATCCTGGGCCTGCATAGTGCTAAAATAATTATGTACGAATAGACAGCATTTGCAAATATGCATATTTTGTGCACCTTTTGTAAACACGTATTTTGCAAATTCTGCTCATGCATTGTGTGTTGAATTTAGGCCTCATGCTGTTGGTGCATTACAAATAAAAAAAATAGTGACTACAGTCACTTCAGCACATAGGTGTGCGGAGGCAGAAATTTTCACTGGTCAAACTGATTCCAGGTCAACCAGTGATAAAGACGGACTCCTATGACTCTCAACAGCGCTACCAGTGCTAGCAGTACCTTGGAGAACACTCTCAGTGATGTCAGGCCAAAGGGGAGGCGAGTAAATTGACAGTGTAATTGGCCTATGGCAAACCGCAGGTAGCGCTGGAATTCTGCTGCTATGGACATGGAAGTAGGCATCCTTGAGGTCGATGGAGATCAACCAGTCTCCTGGTTGCACTGCTTGCTGCATAGAGTGCAGAGACTCCATTTTGAACTTTCCCATTTGGATAAATTGAAATGGGTTAAATCAATCACGGGTCTCCATGAGTCATTCTTCTGTACTAAAAACAAGGGGGAATACACCCTGGCCCCTCTCGTTGACTGGGATGGGTTTGATCGCTTCTTATTCTAGTAGAGATTCCACATATGCAGACAGGATCTCCCTCCTTTCTCTTGAGGACCGAATGGTCGTGGAACGAATCTTAGCCTGGGACTTTTGCTGAACATCCAAGAGTGGCCTGGTAACACGGTCTTGACTGTCCAAAAGTCCTGGATTGAGGCCGCCCAGAAACGCCAAAAGTGATGCAAATGAGCACCCACCATGCTTGCCTGAGTGGGCTCAATCTCAAAGGGATTTAGATGGCCTTTGTCCGCCTGCAGAACAGCCTTTCGAGGCTTTCTGGTTTGTTGACCGCCTGGCCCTCCAGAACTCGCGCCCAGGTTTATAACTGCACGCTTCCTTGACCCGATCGAACCCTTGTTTCTTTGCCAAGGGAGGTCTTTGACTTGGCTGGTGCCAATCCTGGGGAAGAAACTCAGATGTTCCTGCCATGGCACAGGTTACAGCCTCATTGAGTTTGTTCCCAAAGAGGGAGGTTCCCTCAAAAGGAATCAGGCACCAGGCCTATTTAGGTCCTGGAGCCAGAGGACCCGCTTAGCCATGACTGATACCTGGGCCACGAGACGGATGATGTCAAGGGACGCCTCCCCCATGAAGGCTGATGCCATCCTTAGTTCTTGTATAGGCAAACTTCTGGCTGCTTCAGTGGAAAACCCTGCCAAGGTTTCATCAACAGTATCGGACCAAACCTCCATAGCTTTGGAGAGTGTCGCTAGGGCCAAGACCGGTTTACAGGCCATTCCGGTTGTCAGATATATTCATCTATGTCGATTCTCCTCTCCAGGGGGTCCTTGAAGGAGACCGTACCCTCTAATGGGAGGGTCACATACCTTGCCAACCTCATCAGGGCTGCATCCACTAGTGGAGCTGCCTCTGTTTCACCTCTTATTCTTTGAAAGGGTACAGCTTTTGGACTTTGGTTGCTAATGAGCCCCTTCTTTCCACTTTGCTCCATTCATCTGAGATAATTCCCTCTAGCTCCGCTAGAAAGGGGAAATGAGAGTGCTCCCTACTGAGCTGTTTAAAAAGCTTTTTTTTGTTTTGGAGGCCATATGGCTGGCTCTTCCAAGTCCATCGCCTCTTTTACCGCCTTCAGCAGGGAAGGAACTAGAGCGTATTTGAACCCTACTTCAGGCACTTCCGTCTGTGACTCACTGTCCGATTGAGCCAGAGCCTGCTGATCAGGCTGGAAGGGACCCAATTGATCATCCCACTGGCTCTCGCCCACTAGGGACCTTGGGGGTTATCTGCAGGGGGCACATGAGGTTGACAGGCTTCCCTTTCCTGCAGGGAATCATTAACAACCCGTTTGATCAAAGCTTCCAGGTGATGATCTGGGTTCTTCCTTTCGACCACCGATTTTTGGTAGCAGTGGTCACACAGGGACCTGTCCGCAGACACCACCCTCTTGCACCCCAGCATTTTTTCTCCTGGGAGCGTGGAGGAGGGGGGGGGGCAGTGTGTATCCCTACTGCAGTGCCCTACCCTGAGCGGTTTCCGTGACAACCAGATCTAGAAGAAGACTGATGATGATGCTGATGGTGAGATTTAGACGAGCCGCTCCTTTTCTGCGAGCTTCGGCGTGAGTCAGACCTATGAGGGCTGAGGGAAGAAAGAGAGTTGAAGAAGCTTTAGGCTTACTGCCGCAATCTCACCATCCCGTCAATGCCTAACCCTTTCCCCCAGCCATCCCCGGGAACCTTAGTGGTACCTGTCAAGCGAGGGCTGGCCACCAGGGGGTAGAGAGGCATCCATCTGCAATGAGAATCTGCAGAGAGACGAAGGATAAAATGTCAGGGTACAGCATCCAGAGCCTGGAGTGGCCACACTTCAGATCCAGATTCCCCCCTCCCATCTTACCCGAGGAGCTCGCCCACACAGCCCAGGGAAACTGCTGCAAAGCCCGCATGCATTCCCGAGGCTGTGTGGGGCTCCCCGGCCATTTACAACGCCGCGTGACGTCATTGCCCGGCGCCTCTAGGAACCCGCGCGCGCATGCATGAGCTGGGCCTCGTTCTCAATTTGTGGACACACATGCGCAGAGCAGCCAGCGAGACACAGGGAGGTGGAAGCGGCGGCCGGAGCACCGACCCGGCCGTCAGCAAAGGCGGCACACAGGGCAAATATGAGATAAAACTCAGACTATAACACAACAAACACTTGCTGCCATAAAATGCTGCATGTCTCACCACTCCACCGCGATACTCTCACCAGGGATCTCCTTGTGTTCTTTTGCAGATAAGGGCCACCCGCTCTCAGCTGGGTTATCTGGCCGGCGCACATATCCCCTGCTCTTCAGCGCTACTCTGCACAATCCATACCCTGCTCTCAGCTAGGGCTTAACGGAGGGACATATTCTCCTGGCACCAGCAGTATTTCTGCGGTAAGGAATCTTCAAGTAGATGAACCATCTACTTGGGCCAAACGGAGGAGGACAAAAAAGGAACACGGCAATCAGGACAGGGCAAAGATTTATGAGAGAGGAGTCCTATAGGGTAGCTGCGGAAGCGGAGCCACCCACACGTATGCTTCCATGGAGTCTGCCAGGAAAAGAATGTTTACTGACAGAGGTTTTTCAAAAAAAGCAATTAAAAAAAGAGTTGTGTGAAGTTGGCAGTTATTTTTTGCGGCACAAATCAGCACAAACAAATGGTATATATTTATTCAGATTTTACAAACATGGGATGCCAACTTCACACAGCTTTAAAAAAAGAAGTGACTTATATAAGAGAATTTGCTAGAGTGCTCTTTTGCTTGGTTAACACCTGGTTTAAACTTTTGTTAAGAGAACTGTGGCCCAACCTTTTTTGGCCTCAGTTCTCTTTTTGTTCACAAGATTACATATAGTAAGTATGTTTTCCTGTGACAAAAAAAAACCTCGCATGTGGCGGACTATTGCCCACTATATGCTGATAACGCACAGCCGCGCTGCAGCCAGGACAGGTCCTGACAATACTATCAAGATCCACCCTGCCACCTGATTGACAACTGGCTCTGCCTCACTAGAGCCTGAGCCAGCTGTACCTGCCCCCTCCCCTGTCCGAAGGGGGGATACCTGCGGTGGGGGTGGCAAAACTGCGCATGTGAAGTAAAACATTGTGTACAATATCCACCAAATCTGCGCAAATCAGGAGCAAATAAATCTAGTTGTACTTAAGACTTAATAAGGAGGCGTAAAGTCAGTGTGGTTTGGCAGCTATAACGCACAATATCTCAGAAACCAAATCGGCGCAAATGTTTATTTTTGCCTCGCAAACGTGGCACAAATGAATGGCGTGTTCGTTTTTAAAATTCAGCAACATGGGGTGCAAAGTGGGCGGGGCTTGCATTTAATTGAATGTTTAATATCTCAGAAACCGAACCGGCGCAAACGCTAGTTTTTGCTGCGCAAATCAGCGCAAACGAATGGTATATTTTTATTCAGGTTTCACAAACATGGGGTGCCAACTTCACACAGCTCTAGGACAGGCATATCTGAACATATCAGGATACTAGTCAGGCAGAGACGGTGGAGCTGGGAAAGGAGCTTGGTGTTTTGGAGCTCTGCACAGAGATGCTTATATTTAAACCATTAGTTGTCTATAAGACTGACATAGTTGCAGAAAAATTTGCCTTGGTCAGGCAGGCTGCTTGCTTGAAATAGAACTAGAAGCGGATGCAGAGATAGTTTTAAGATCAAGTCCTGCTCCAATGCAAGGCAAGCATCATCACTCTGTTGTGTGGGCCTTCGTCAGAATGAATGTTTGCAAAGGTTTTGTGGACGAAACACCTGAGCAGTTTAAAAGCGCTCTAGGTGGAAGTGGCAGTAAAGAGTGTGATCAAAGATGTGAAGTAACACTTGGTCATCTACCGGTGAAGTTCTGCATGGCTGAGTTTTAGCGCTAAATTTGAAAAGTTTACACTGTAAAGTGAATACAATCCAAGCAGAGCTCCAGTTTTAACAAAAACTGTATGAGGTACAGAGTAACCTTTTCTTGCATGTCCACAAAGTTAGGGTCCAAGTTTCACCCATCGAGGTGGGTATACCCCTAAGGGTTTTTCAGGGTCAGTGTTCTATAGAGATGGCCTACGGCCCTGGTACTTTGGGTACTGGATTTGTAAAGGTCATTCTTCTCAGCACTAAAGCAATATTATAGGCCGTCCCCACAGCGTGAAGTCTGGGTACAGCTCCAGGGTTATACCAGGTTGCACAGATCTGGATGTGATGCTTCTACTGCTGTAAAAGACAGTGAAAAGCTGACTGAAGAATCCACACCTGTCAAATAGGAATGTTGGAAAACATCTGTTGATCAGCAGCTGCAGAGGTGGTTTTTTACCTTAATGGAGAGAGTACATCAAGGAAAAAAAAATTCAGCCTTAACAACCACTTTAAGACACTACCAAAATACTGAGGTGGATTAGGGTTATACATGTGTTGCCTAGGGGGCCTAAAGGTCCCAGGGTACCAGGCAACCAGGGTCTATGAATAGTCAGCCTGTATCCATACTATACAATTAAGATAGCAGCTGTATCTTGCAAATAACTCAGAGACACGCTGCACTGACGTGACAGCAATGAGAATGGACACCTTGCGAGTAAGATCAGATAAGAGAATAACTCCAATTGGTTATAAGGGCAGTCTTTAAAGGGCTGAAACAACCAAATTAACCAGTTCAGCCCCAGCGCCGTAAATAGGCGGCGGCTGGCTTTGACCGGCTGTACCGGACAGCTGGCGGTCGGCTATCCAGGGGTAACGACCGATCGGGCTCGGGAGCCGCTCGGTCGTTATCCCAGGGGGCGGGAGGGGACATCCCCCTCCCGCCGCTCTTCTCCAGCCTCCCGTCCCACCGGGAGACCGGAGCGACGATCCGGCGCCTCCGCCGGCTGGAAGGAGACCTGACAGAAGCCGTAATCGGCTCTGATCGGGTCTCCTTCGACAAATTCCGGAAGCGACTAACGGCGCCAATTTTAAAAAAATGACAGTATGCAGAATCGCTGTTTTTGGCGATCTGAATACTGTGAAGTGTAAAGGAGAGATGGGGGTTCTTTTAAACCCCCCAGCCCTCCAAAAAGTGTACCTGTCACCATATATTACTATCACAAGGGATGTTTACATTCCTTGTGATAGCAATAAAAGTGATCAGATTTTTTTTTTTTTAAAGGAACAGTGTTAAAAATAAATAATAAAAAAAAAAAGTAAAGCGCCACCGTCCCCGCGAGCTCGCGCAGCAAAGAAAACGCATACGTAAGTCGCGCCCGCAAATGAAAACGGTGTTCAAACCACACGTGAGGTATCGCCACGATCGCCAGAGTGTGAGCAATAATTCTAGCAAAAGACCTCCTCTGCACCTCTAACCTGGTAACCGATAGGAATCATGAGCAGGAGAAAGGAGGTCCGGATTGCCCTATATAGATCCTAACTTTAACCTCATTGGAATACTGCATCCAGTTCTGGAAACCTCACTTACAAAAAGATTGATAAGTTCTAACAAGTCCAGAGGCAGCCAATAAAAATGGTAAACAGACTGAGGATAAAACATATCAGGATAAACTGCAGGAACTTAATATGTACAGTCTGGAAGAACGAAGGTAATGGGGGCGACAGTAGAAGTACAAATATCACATTAAAACACTCGAGTCAGAAAACCTTGCATAAAACCTAAATGGTCTATGCGAATGTCCATTGGTCAGTGTGAAGAATTGTGCTGACATTTGACACGTTTCGCGAGATGGAAACTCGCTTCCTCAGGAGGAAGCACTTACATATAATTGTTGAAAGGTTGAGAAGAACCTTCCACCATAAATATAATAGCATGGCAAAAACGTAAATAAAATCAATCAAAAGATCTTGCAAATATATTCAGCATGGGATTGTGATCAGGTTGGAGGATTTGTCCCTGCAGTCTAGGCTACAGAATACTTGTGGGAATTACATCTCTCCATCACCTGGCCCAGCAGCAATGCATGGGGGCTGAAACTTTGGTGTTTAGCTTCTTCCCCTCCCCCCACAACTCCCGGTTGGAAAATTTGGTGGACCAGTGTTGGTGGATCCCTCCAGAGTCCCGCGCTGAATATATTGGAAGATCTTTTGAATGTTTTATTTACGTTTGTGCCGTGGTATTATATCCATGTGGAAGTTCTTCTCAACCTTTCAACAATTATATGTGAGGGCTTCTCCTGAGGAAGCAAGTTTTTCCATCTCGTGAAACGCATCGAGAATGTCAGCACAATTCTTCAGACTGACCAATGGACATTAGCATAAACCATTGAGGCTTTATGCAAGGTTTTCTGACTCAAGTGTTTTAATGTGATATTTGTACTTCTACTGTCAATATATACATAGTTAAAAAAGACACAAGTCCATCTAGTTCAACCAAGAAAAAATATATAAAACCATACAATCCCATATACACAATCCTTCACCCACAGTTGGGTTCATTTCATGTTTTAAATGTATGTCAAACATTCTTGTAAACAATAAAATATGTTTTTATACTAAATATTTTTGAAATGTGACTCGTAAAGTCCCCTGGGCTATGGGTAGTTGTGTATGTACTAATTAGGACTGAGGCACATCCTTCTTCTCTTACCCATCTTATATCAGCACTTTATCTATTTTACTAGGAACGTCTGTTTTTTGTTGCATTGCAGGCCAGTGGCCAGACTTAAAACTAGTAGCCCCCCCCCCCCCCAACTTTGTGTCTGTTTGCCCCATGGTGGGATTGTGTCCAAAGTAGCATTTTCAGAGCAGAGTAGGGCTGGCCATAGAGAGATTACTTTGACGCAGTTGGACAGCTTAAAAGAGACGTATAGCCAAAGCTCGCTTGGCTGTACTTCTCCTGTGGATCACAGGAGTGCAGTTTGTTCTGCACTCCTGTGACCACTTTCCGCAAACAGCAGGAAAAGAAAAAAACATCTCTTTTAAACATGTATTGCAATATGTGTGAACTAAAAATCCCAGTCTTTCATTATATAGCAGTGTGCAGAGGGTTACATAGTCTAGTTGAAAAAAAGACACAAGTCCATCTAGTTCAACCCATAAAGATTAAAATAAAATGTTTTTTTACAATCCTATACCCACAGTTGATCCAGAGGAAGGCAAAAAAACCCCCAGCAAAGCATGATCCAATTTGCTTCAGCAGGGGAACAATTCCTTCCAGATTCCCCAAGAGGCAATCGGATACTACCTGGATCAACTTTACCTAAAATTAATAGTATCAAATAGTAATATCCATTAGTCCATCCAGAATTTCTAGTGTTAACCAAACATAATTGGCCACAAGCCAAGTAAGGTCCCATACGGCTCAGTAGAGGAGTCAACTGATCTGAATGCTGCAGTGGCTATTCTCTCAGGTATTAGTTGTACATAAACAAAAACAAAACTGAGTATAGCTGAGAGTGAGTGGTTATATAGGGTGATGTCCCTGCAGCTTTCTACTTTGCCAATGTAATATATATATAGATCACACAGTGAGGGAAAAAAAGTATTTGATCCCCTGCTGATTTTGTACGTTTGCCCACTGACAAAGAAATGATCATTCTATAATTTTATTGGTAGGTTTTTAACAGTGATGGAGACCTAATAACAAAAATATCCAGAAAAATGCATTTCAAAATAGTTATAAATTGATTTGCATTTTAAATGAGTAAAATAAGTATTTCATCCCCTATCGGTCAGCAAGATTTCTGTCTCCCAGATGTCTTCTATACAGGTAATGAGCTGAGATTAGGAGCACTCTCTTAGGCTGGGTTCACACTTGTCTGACAAACGGACCGACATTGTGAGCAAAAGTCACATGACGTCACCAAATCAATGTTTCCCTATGAGAGCCATCTTAACTGGTCCGACACAAGTTGGTCCGACTTTGAAAAAGGTTGCTGTACTACTTTGGTCCGACTTTGGTCCTACTTCAGCCCCTTGAATACCACTGAAGTAGGATCAAAGTCAGGTCCTTTTTCGAACCATCCAACTTGTGACATCGCACTTGGTGATTACAGCAGCAGTAAAAGGAATTTATCTCACACTGGGATTGTTTTGATTTGTCAAAGGACAAGTCACTATCTCAAATTCGGAGCAAAATCTTATCTTGTTCATTCAAGTTGGATGGAAGTAGGACCAAAGTAGGACCGATGTTGCAGGGCAAAGTAGGAAAAAAAAGTCTGACCATTTTTGTGCCATAGTATGAACCCAGCCTTAAAGGGAGTGCTCCTAATCTCAGCTTGTTACCTGTATAAAAAAAGACACCTGGGAGCCAGAAATCTTGCTGATTGATAGGGGATCAAATACTTTCATTCATTTAAAATGCAAATCAATTTATAACTTTTTTGAAATGCATTTTTCTGGATATTTTATTTATTTTCTGGACCTGTCCACAGAAGCAATCAATCAGATTCCAATCTCTCCACCATGGCCAAGACCAAAGAGCTGTCCAAGGATGTCAGGGACAAGATTGTAGACCTACACAAGGCTGAAATTGGCTACAAGACCATCGTCAAGCAGCTTGTTGAGAGGGCGACAACAGTTGGTGCAATTATTAGCAAATGGAAGAAACACAAAATAACTGTCAAATTTCCTTGGTCTGGGGCTCCATGCAAGATCTCACCTCATGGAGTTTCTGAAAAATTCAGGAGAACTGGGTGAAAAAGTGTGGTCAGATGAGACCAAAATCAAGCACTTTGGCAACTCAACTTGCCATGTTTCAAGGAGGAGGAATGCTGCCTATGACTCCAAGAACACCATCCCCACTGTCAAACATGGAGGTTGAAACATTATGCTTTGGGGGGGGTTCTGCTAATGGGACAGGACAACTTTACTGCATCAAAGGGACGATGGATGGGGCCATGTACCGTCAAATCTAGGGTGAGAACCTCCTTCCCTTAGCCAGGGCATTTAAAATGGGTCGTGGATGGGTATTCCAGCATGACAATGACCCAAAACACATGGCCAAGGCAACAAAAGAGTTGCTCAAGAAGAAGCACATTAACCACTGGGCACTTAAACCCCCTTCCTAACCAGACCAATCTTCAGCTTTCAGTTTTCTCACATTTTGAATGACAATTACTCATTACTGTAGTCATACTACACTGTACCCATATGAAATTATTGTCCTTTTTTTCACACAAATAGAGCTTTCTTTTGGAAGCATCTAATCACCATTGGGGTTATTTTTTATTTGGGCTTTGTGAAAGTTAGAGAGTTTACAAGCTATGGTGCCAATCACTGAAAATTGATCACACCAGGAAAGTACAATTACCCCCCAAATGACCCCTTTTTGGAAAGTTGACAGTCCAAAGTATTTAGTAAGAGGCATGGCGAGTTTTTTGAAGTTGTAATTTTTTCCCACAATTCTTTGCAAAATAAAGATTTTTTTTTCTGTGTTTTTTTCCCCCACAAAATTGTCATATTAACAGGTTATTTCTTACACCCAGCATATGCGTACCACAAATTACACCACAATATAAATTCTACTCCTCCTCCTGAGTATGGCGATACCACATCTGTGAGACTTTTACACAGCCTGGCCACATACAGAGGCTCAACATGCAGGGAGCACCATCAGGCATTCTAGGAGCATAAATTACACATATAATTATCTGACTACCCTTTTTTGGAAAGTAAACACCCCAACGTATATTCTAGGACAGTGTTCCTCAACTCCAGGTGATTTGATCAGTTTCACTACCTTAGTAATTACCACAGCCTATTCATCTGAGGGAAATCCTGAAAACATGACCTGTTGGTGGGCCTTGAGGACTGGAGTTGGGGAACACTGTTCTAAGAGGTATTATGGGTGTTTTGAACATGTCATTTTTTCCACAAGTTTTGGGAAAATGTGGAGACAAAATGAAAACGCATTTTTTTTTTTACACAAAGTTGTCCATTTATACAATATTTCTAACACACAGCATGTACATAGCAAAAATTACACCCCAAAATATATTCTGCTACTCCTTCCCAGTATGGCGATACCACGTGTGACACTTACAGTGTGGCCACATACAGAGGCCCAACATGCAGGGAGCACCAACAGGTGTTCTAGGAGCATAAATTTCAAATCTAATTTGATTACCTATTACACTATTGTGAGGCACTGATGGGTGCTGTAGTGGGTGGATGGGCACTGTAGTGGCATGGATGTGTCACAGATGAGAACTGATGTGGTATGGATGAGCATGAATGAGGCATAAATGAGCATGAATAGGGGTGGATGAGCCGTGGATGGCTGAGCACGAATGGGGGTGGATGAGCCGTGGATGGCTGAGCAGGGATGGGGATGGCTGAGTACGGATAAGGAAGGCTGAGCACAGATGCATGGCTGAGCACGAATGGGGATGGCTAAACATGGATGCATGGCAGAGCACGGATGCATGGGTGAGCACAGATGGATGGGTGAGCAAGGACGCATGGGTGAGCTTGGATGAGGCTGGATGGGTGAGCACTGCTGGATGGTGAGCACGGACGCATGGGTGAGCACGGACGCATGGGTGAGCACAGACGCATGGGTGAGCACAGACGCATGGGTGAGCACAGACGCATGGGTGAGCACAGACGCATGGGTGAGCACAGACGCATGGGTGAGCACAGACGCATGGGTGAACACAGACGCATGGGTGAACACAGACTGATTAGGGTTTATGGCCGGCCAGGAAGGCCCTGTCCGCTTATCTTGAACAAAAAACAAACCAACCAATGTGGGACAGGCCATATATCGTAAATCACCCCCCAGGAATTCTGACCCCTTTCAATAACTTTGGAACATGAAAAGTTAGAAAACTTACATACAGACATAACTTCCGCTATAGGTATGCCATAGTGATGAACATTACATATTTGAATGTAGAATTTCGGCCCGGATAATTCAAGTATAAACATTCACCCCTTGTTACCCAAGGAGGGATAGAATTAGTCCATTCCCTCCCCAGGATCCTATAAGGTTTTAGAATTCTCATGTTTGGAGTCATATGAAAGCTTATTGCAAGCTGAAATTACATTTCTTACTGTAAAATATGTAAGATGAACCAGTAACAAGTTATGATCCATGCATGATTATGCAGCATGTATCTCCACGGTCCGCCTTGGACACTGTCTTAGGAAACTCCCTCTCTTATACAAATGGCCAGAGAGGTATGGCCACACCCCTGGTGGTCCAGAAAAAGAGACTGACACAATCAGAGAGAGTGTTCTTACCTTAACATCAAACATCAGGGAACCAGGAAATCATCTTTAAAACACTGATTGGGCCAGGACATTTCAAAGGCAAGGTATTTTCAATCTGTTCTCTTTCGCTGTAAATTTGTCTCACTTTGTACTTTTATTTTTCTGTAAATATTTTACTGCACCTAAAACTTGACCTTTTCATTATTAAACCTTATTTTGAAAAATGTTGATTTTGTCCCTAAAGCTCTTAATGCAACTATCACGAATCTGTTGCTTCGAAGAGCGCTACTGTTTTTAGAATAACGCATCTGAACACCCGTCTGCAGGTGACAGCGTGTGTACGGACGGTTATTCTGAAATACTGGTATTGCTAATAAGGGTCTTCTGGCCAGAAATCCAGAAGTGGTGGCAGAGAAAGGGTTAATTGTTTGAATTAGCCCGGTAACAATCGCTCTCAGGCGGCTGACACTTAGATGGTGATCCCGCAAACTGGGAAATCTTTGTGCTAAAAGCAGCTGAGAGCGGCATTGTTACATTCGTGACAAGTGCGGTGTTGGATCAGGGGGGTCCTCGGTCGCCGATCGGTGAGGAGGGCAGCAATCTGATACCCGCGTTCGTCACATACTGGTTGGCAGCGGTCGGATAGTTTCGCCTTAAGAGCATTCAGTGCATTGTTAGGAATTAGCTTTGCACTGAAGGATTGTAACCTTTTTGGAAACAGTCCTTAGAGACAAGCTGGTGCACAGTTTTTGTTTTTAAAGAGACATACAGCAACAACTCCTTCCTACCACAACTCCTTTCTATCTCTGCTTTCTGTTCTCTGTTTTCTGCTTGCAAAATGTCTGGGCCAGCAGTGTATAAGAAGATGAACAAAGATGAGCTGACTGCTGTGTGTGCAACAAGAGGCCTTGACGTCAGTAACAAAACTTGTAAAGAACTGATAAAGGCCCTACAGGAGTATGATATCCAAGCAAACCAGAACTTGGGGGAACGTGAAGCTGAAGGGGTTCCCGATACTCCAGAGGCAAGTGGTTCAGACGTAATGACCTCACAAGATGAGCAAAGAGGGACTGAACCGGGAATACTACAGACTGTTATAGTATGAGGACATCCCGGAAATAGTCAAGAAATGTTCAAAACAATGACTGCAGTTCCGGAGAACAACGTGTGTGTCGTCAGTCGAGTAGAAACAAGTAGAAGAATATGTGACGACCGGGTCTGTAAAACGTTCGTCTTTTGTCTCTTGTCTTTCGTC
>BLSH010397643.1:1432456-1443940 GCA_018402905.1 Glandirana rugosa | reverse complement strand
CCCCTATGTCCGTTCGAACAAGTTTGACGGTACAGTCTTCCTCTCTCTCTTTTTTTTAAATTGATAAATGCATCGAAGGGACGGTTCTACCTCAGTCATAGCGAAACCCGGAGCTGGGGAGAATGGTAAGCTCCTTCGTTGGAGCTTAATCCTTCAGCAATATGATTTTACCATCCAGCACAAGAAAGGCAGCGCCCATGGGAATGCTGATGGTCTATCCCGCTAAGCTGAGGCGTGGATTGCGTCAGGACGGGAATTGCGTTCCTCTCCCATGCAACCACCTCAGGGGAGAGATGTGATGGTATCATGCGTGAGATCCACGCGAGGTAATGATACCAGGCCCAAAGCGATACTGACTCCATCTTGGCAGGGAAGCTACGTAAATAGTTAAATTTTTTTTCTCTCTCTCCTTCTGACATGGCAGTTTGAACAAGCTTGCCTGTATCCCCACCCCCCTCTGCTTGTGGCCAGACCAAACTTCAAAGGGAGGCTCTGATTACGGTTTATGGCCGGCCAGGAAGGCCCTGTCCGCTTATCTTGAACAAAAAACATACAACAAACCAATGTGGGACAGGCCATATATCGTAAATCACCCCCCAGGAATTCTGACCCCATTCAATAACTTTGGAACATGAAACGTTAGAAAACTTACATACGGTCATAACTTCCGCTATAGGTATGCCATAGTGATGAACAATACATATTTAAATGTAGAATTTCAGCCCGGATAATTCAAGTATAAACATTCACCCCTTGTTACCCAAGGAGGGATAGAATTAGTCCATTCCCTCCGGGGGTTCCTATAAGGTTTTAGAATTCCCATGTTTTGAGTCATATAAAAGCTTATTGCAAGCTGAAATTAAATTTCTTACTGTAAAATATGTAAGATGATCCAGTAACAAGTTATGATCCATGCATGATTATGCAGCATGCATCTCCACGGTCCGCCCTGGACATTGTCTAAGGAAACTCCCTCTCTTATACGAATAGCCAGAGAGGTATGGCCCCACCCCTGGTGGTCCAGAGAAAAAAAGAGACTGACACAATCAGATAGAGAGTTCTCACCTTAACATCAAACATCAGGGTACCAGGAAATCATCTTCAAAACACTGATTGGGCCAGGACATTTCAAAGGCAAGGTATTTTCAATCTGTTCTCTTTCGCTGTAAATTTGTCTCACTTTGTACTTTTATTTTTCTGTAAATATTTTACTGCACCTAAAACTTGGCCTTTTCATTATTAAACCTTATTTTGAAAAGTGTTGATTTTGTCCCTAAAGCTCTTAATGCAACTATCACGAATCTGTTCCTTCGAAGAGCGCTACTGTTTTTAGAATAACGCATCTAAATACCCCTGTCTGCAGGTGACAGCGTGTGTACGGACGGTTATTCTGAAATACTGGTATTGCTAATAAGGGTCTTCTGGCCGGAAATCCAGAAGTGGTGGCAGAGAAAGGGTTAATTGTTTGAATTAGCCCAGTAACAATCACTCTCAGGCGGCTGACACTTAGATGGTGATCCCGGAAACTGGGAAATCTTTGTGCTGGAAGCAGCTGAGAGTGGCATTGTTACGTTCGTGACAAGTGCGGTGTTGGATCAGGGGGGTCCTCGGTCACCAATCGATGAGGAGGGCAGCGATCTGATACCCGCGTTCGTCACAAGCACGGCTGGATGGGTGAGCACGGCTGGATAGGTGAGCATGGCTGGATGGGTGAGCCCGGATGCATGGGTGAGCCCGGATGCATGGGTGAGCATGGTTGGATGGGTAAACACGATTGCGTGGGTGAGCATGGATGGGTGAACACTGATGCATGGGTGACGGATGAGGCTGGATGGGTGAGTATGGATGGATGGATGGGGGGTCCAGACTGGCACATAGCAGTGCTGTGGGCACTTCAGATCCTGCCTACAACACCGCTGCTTCTGATCTCTCCCCATCTCCTTTCACACTGCACCGATCGGTGCGGAGAAGGGAGAGACAAACCGGATATCTACCGGCTTGTTTACATCTGATCGTTCCAACACCTGCTGCGAGCGGCCATTTACTGTGATCCGTGATGCCCGGCGGTCACGGATGCTCCTGGGTACGCGATTCTGGGAGGATGGTATAGTATGCCCTTCCCAGAACAATTGATCCACCTTGTGGCCGTGTTTCTATCTGACACGGTCGGCAAGTGGTTAAGGTCCTGAAGTAGCCTAGCCAGTGTTCAGACCTTAATCCCATAGAAAATATGTGGAGGGAGCTGAAGGTTACAAAATGAAACCTTAATGACTTGGAGAGGATCTGCAAATAGGAGTGGGACAAAATCTCTCCTAAAATGTGTGCAAACCTGGTGGCCAACTACAAGAAACGTCTGACCTCTGTGATTGCCAACAAGGGTTTTGCCACAAAGTACTACGTCATGTTTTGCCAAGGGGTCAAATACTTATTTCACTCATTAAAATGCAAATCAATTTATAACTTTTTTGAACTGCGTTTTTCTGGATACTTTTGTTGTTATTCTCTCACTGTTAAAATAAACCTACCATTAAAATTATAGACTGATCATTTCTTTGTCAGTGGGCAAACGTACAAAATCAGCAGGGGATCAAATACTCTTTTCCCTCACTGTATATATATCAATCAATTGGCATAGTACATATTATATTCATTTAAGCTTAATTCTAGAATATTTAAAAAATGACCCTTGCAGTAAGGGAAGTCAGCTGTAATACAAATTTTATTTCTTACTTCCCCTGCAGCTGGCACTTTTCTCCACTCTTCGACATGCCAGGAATTGTGTGAGTCCTGCTGTCTTTGCGTATAGGGACAGGACTACAGTAAACCTTGCGAGTGGAAGAGAAAAAGTCTTTACCATTGAGAGAAAAAGTAAGAATTACTGCTGATTTCTTTATCCTTAGACTAAATGGGCATTTAACCCTTGCAGCTGGGATGAAGGGGGAGAGCACTGCAAGGGTAACTTTTTACTGCAGCCTTGAGTTGAGCTTTAATGTATTTACCAAAAAAAAAAAAAAAAAGGTAACTGGATTAGCAGGAATAGACACACTGATTAAATGTGATTATTGTTCTGTCACCAGACAGGCTTGCAAGTTAAAATTTTAAAATAATAAGGCTTTACATGTCAGATCTTCAATGGGTTCAGGCTCTAGTAAATTAAGAGCAAGAGCTTCCAAGTTCCTGAAATGCTGCTGTAGAACAGGATTCTCAAATGCTTCACTCCTGGAGAGAGGAGAACAGTAGGAAACAGCCATTATGTCATGTCATACAGTACCATGTAGTCAAGTTACATAGTTATTAAAGACAACTTAAAAACAGTTTAAATATATATATTATATATATACATATATATATTATATATATATACACACACACATACACACACACACGGAATCCACTGTAGTGCAATCAGACGGTCCCACTGGTCATACGTAGATATGCAAACAGGGATCATTGCACATAAAATTTATTAGTCACAATAGGACAAAAGATTACATTGTATAGCTCATATCACAAAATTAGCAGCAAGCTTTCGGTCTAAGTATAGAACGCCCTTCTTCAGGCTGTAATGACATCTAAAGACATACATAGCATTTCAGTACTTAAGCACTATTTAATTGATCAAACAATCAATAATGCAATTAGCAAAAACCTGTAGTAGAAAACAAATAATGAACCGCGCTAGATAGACCTTCATTCTAATCACATTCAATTCATTTCATTCATTGTAGTTTCAGAAGGATGGTCACCATATGACAATCACTCCCCACACAGAGGTAGTGTTAACCCCTCTTATACCTGTTGCAAACAATAAAAACAAAAAAGATTGTAAAAATATATATACACATACAAAATAGTTTAAATGAAGAAGCCAAAATGAATGGACGTCAATAAAAATTAAAATAAAACATGAACTGAAAAGATAACCAAATAGCCATGTACATTTAAACTCCAAATAATCTGGAGATTGTCTGTCACAGCAATGTATCAAATAGAAATCACCCACATATTAAATATATGAAGGAATGGTTAATTTGTTTTCCAAATATCAAAAGTTCACTCGATTCTATAAGAACAAGAGTATGTCAAAGTCGGAGTTCAGCTGTAAAAACGTCCAAAAATGCCCAAAAACGTCAATCCCCAACATTTTTGGACGTTTTAGACCAACTGACAACAAAAACCGCTGGCCCTTTAAAAACGTGAAAACGGCGATAATATAACGCTGGTAAAAGCTGAAAACATCCCTGATAAGCTACTGACGTTTTTTGGCTGTTTTTTTAAAGTCCTGTGTGCATGAAGCCTAAGAGTTCTCACCCGCCAAGTATTCTCAAATCCATTTCGAGGAGTCAACTGTCCAGAGTTGCTCGGATTGTAACCGATCCGATTACAAAGGAGCACAGGTTTAATGAGATGGAAAATAAACTTATCCAGAGGGGTTACCCATCTAATAATATCATACAAAAAGAAAATAAAAATTTAAGTCTACATCCTCATGGAAATAGAAATATCAGTAGACGGATTCCATTCGTCTCCCAATGCCATCCCTTTCAAAATATCCAATATTTTGAAGAGACACTCCTCCACTGCAATCATATCGCAGTGGTAGAACAATTAAAGACTGTATAGGGAGGGCTGATTTGTGTCCTCTACCCAAACCAATCACACGTTCTTGGGACCACGCAAAACAGGTTCCTTTCCCTGTTTAAACTGTATTCAGTGTAATAATATGATTAAGGGATCTAAGTTTACACACCCACATAAGGGCACGGACATAATGATTAAAAACTACGTTACATGCCAATCTCCTTTTGTTGCATATATCATTAAATGCCCCTGTGGTTTGACTTATGTAGGGGAAACTACCCAGAAAGTGAAGGATCGGATAGCCCGACAAATATTCAATTAGGGATAAGCTGGTCCAATTGCCCCTAGCAAGACACTTTGTTGAATATGGACAGTCTATAACACAATTAAACACATGGTGATTGATGAGGTAAAGAAGCATAGGAGGGGTGGTGATCGTGAATTAAAACTTAGACAATTAGAAGTTGAATGGATCCATTGTTTAGATATGATTATTCCGCGAGGTTTGAACTCCGTTGACATAAACTTGTTCTTATAGAATCGAGTGAACTTTTGATATTTGGAAAACGAATTAACCCTATTTTTATATATTAAATATGTGGATGATTTCTATTTGATACATTGCTGTGACAGACAATCTCCAGATCATTTAGAGCAGGGCTTGACAAATTTGCCTTGAATTTGGGAGCCAGCTAAAAAAGTTAGGAGCCAGTTTTTTTATAGCGTAGTGTTGGGTTGTCAGCACCCCCCCCCCCCCGGGTAAGACAAGTAATTTGCGCCCCTAACCCTAACTTACTCACAGCAGAGCAGCCAGTCAATAACTCCACCGTTATATCAGGGTTACAGGCTGGCCAGAAAGAGTGACACTATAAAATCTGTTATGGGAGAAACTCCTTATTCTGCCGAATGCATCGTGACTGCGGCATGTAAAACACCCTCTCATCTGCTGCCTAATGGAGCTTAAGGGAGGCCAATGGTGGGTGGCAAAAACATGTCTCTACTGCACATTTTTACCACCCAACTTGCACATCTACACAAAGCCTTTGTGACATTGTAAATAAAATACAAAAAAAAGGTGAAAAGTATTCTAGCGCTGCTGATCTTCTGCTGCCTCTTTGCAGCCACTTACTGCCTACATGTGTGTCCCCCACAGTGACTTTTCATTGCTCTGGTGGGTTTCCGGTCACCATGAAATACTGGAGACCAGCTGCACATAGAGTGGTAATTGCTGATGGTACTCAGGGCTTTATCACAAATTTGTTGCTTAGAATAAAGGTCATGTTTCTCGCGGTGTGACATCATCTTTCATATTCTACAAAAAAAAAAAAAAAAAAAATGGGCTACCTTTACGGTTTCCTTTTTTTTTTTTATTCATTAAAGTGTATTTTTTCCAAAAAATTGCACTTGAAAGACAACTGCGCAAATACCATGTGACATAAAATATTGCAGCAACCGCCATTTTATTCTCTAGGGTCTCTGCTAAAAAATAATATATAATGTTTGGGGGTTCCAAGTCATTTTCTAGCAGAAAACACTGGATATTTAATTTTAAGCCACTAATGTGAGAGAGGGTTTAGTCTTTAAATGGTTAAACTTTCCTGATAACAGCCTGGGAGATAATTGCTTTGAAACAAAAAGATACATTGTTGCTTGTTTATTTTTCCTAACTCTCAACAAATATCCGGGCAGCCGGCCAAGTTTAACAGCTGTTAGATTAAGCAGAGAACTCTCGGCTCTCGCTGAATCTGACTCGCTGTTTTAACATGGGGAGAGCAGGAACGGCAGTCACTCGCCAGGACGCGATTTCTGGTCGCCATGGCGACCTGGCGCCCGGGGTTTGTCGAGGCCTGATTTAGAGTTTAAAAGTACATGGCTATTTGGTTATCTTTTCAGTTCATTTTTTATTTTCATTTTTATTGACGTTCATTAATTTTTGTTTCTTCATTTAAACTATTTTGTATGTGTATATATATTTTTGCAATCTTTTTCTATTTTTATTGTTTACAACAGGTATAAGAGGGGTTAACACTACCTCTGTGTGGGGAGTGGTTGTCATATGGTGACCATCCTTCTGAAACCCATCTACAAGGAATTAAATTAATTGAATGTGATTAGAATGAAGGTTCATCTAGCGCGGTTCATTATTTGTTTTCTGCTACAGGTTTTTGCTAATTGCATTATTGATTGTTTGATCAATTAAATAGTGCTTAACCACTTCAATACCGGGCACTTAGAACACTACCCGCCCACATCAATTTTCAGCTTTCAGTGCTGTTGCGATTTGAATGAGAATTGCGCGGTCGTGTGACACTGTACCCAAACAAAGTTTTTATAATTTTGTTCCCACAAATAGAACTTTCTTTTGGTGGTATTTGATCACCCCCCCAGTTTTTATTTTTTCCGCTATATAAAAAAAAATTTTTTCTTTGTTTCTGTCACAAAAGTTTGTATAAAGTACATTTTCTCCTTCACTGACGGGCACTGATGTGGCTACACTGATGGGCACTGATGAGGCAGTACAGATTGGCACTGATGAGGTGGCACTGATAAGGTTGCACTGATGGGGCACATATGCAGCACTGATGGGCGGCACTGACAAGCAACACTGACGGGCACTGATATGCGGCACTGATGGACACTCATAGGCGGCACTGATAGGTGGCACAGGTGGGCACTGATAGGTGGCAGTGGTGGGCACTGGTGCAACAAGCACTGTTCGGGATGGCACTGGCAGGCATCATACATGGGCACAGTGCCATCCCTACAGTGCACAATATTGCCCTTACCTGGTGGTCTAGTGGGGGCTCCCTGGTGGTCCTGGGCGGCCTCTGTGATCCTTCCCTGGTGGTCCTGGGCGGCCTCTTTGTGATGTCCGGGGGGGCTCCCTGGTGGTCCAGTGGGGTGATCCTGAGGGTGGCTGGGCTGATAAATGTTCAGCGCAGCCCCCCCCCCCCGTCAAAAGAGCAGACGATCGGCTCTCCGCTGCTCAGGCTCTTCCTATTTACACTGTGATCAGCCGTGATTGGTCACGGCTGATCACATGGTAAAAGGCTTCGGATCGAAGCCTTTTACCTCGATCTGTAATGCGGTGGGTCAGACTGACCCACGGCACCACCGATCGCCGCGATGTGCGCCCCCAGGGGCGCGCGATCGCGGATTATCCTGAGGACGTCAATAGACGCCCAGACAGGATAATGAACCACCCGCCCGGAGGTCATTTGTCTATGCGCCGGGCGGGAAGTGGTTAAATACTGAAATGCTATGTATGTCTTTAGATGTCATTACAGCCTGAAGAAGGGTGTTCTATACTTAGCCTGAAAGCTTGCTGCCAATTTTGTGATATGACATATACAATGTAATCTTTTGTCCTATTGTGACTAATAAATTTTATGTGCAACGATCCCTGTTTGGAGATATATATATATATATATATACCCATGTATAAGTCGACCCGTGTATAAGCCGACCCCCTACTTTTGCCCAAAAAATATGGGAAAACGTATTGACCCGCGTATAAGCCTAGGGTGGGAAATGCAGCAGCCACAACACAGGGACAGGGAGCCAGAACACAGGGATATTAGCCAGGACACAGGGATATTAGCCAGGACACAGGGATATTAGCCAGGACACAGGGATATTAGCCAGGACACAGACTGTAGCCAGAACACATGAGGGATGAGTAAGGTAGTTTCACATTAAACAGAGCTGTGCTGCTTCTAAGAGCCGTTCTGTGCTTGTAACTGTGACTAATCACATTGGAATGTAGAGAATGCTGAGAGAGAGCTGCAGCTCTTCACTGAGATCAGGAGGTGGGCGGGACTGAACAGCTAACATCAGCTTGTCCGCCCACCTGCCGACATCAGGCTGAAAATCTGACACCTCTCTCAGCATTCTCTACATTTCAATGTGATTAGTCACAGTTACAAGCACAGAACGGCTCTTAGAAGCAGCACGGCTTTGTTTAATGTGAAACTACTGATCACCCACAGACACTGACTCGGGTATAAGCTGAGGTGGGTCTTTTTCAGCACAAAAAATGTGCTGAAAAACTCGGCTTATAGCCGAGTATATACGGTATATATATATATTTTTAATACAGCTTACCTGTAAAATTCTTTTCTTGGAGTACATCACAGGGCACAGAGTGTTAATTCATTACTGCTGGGTTATATGCTACCTTCAGGTGAATGGACACTGACAACCAATAGACAGGAAGTTCCCCCTATATAACCGCTCCCACTCCGGGATTACCTCAGTTTTTGAAGCAACAATAAGAACCCCAGAAAGAAGAGGGGAGGGATCTATGTGTCCCGTGATGTACTCCAAGAAAAGGATTTTACAGGTAAGCTGTATTAAAAATCTGTATTTCTTTATCGTACATCACGGGACACAGTGTTAATTCTTTACTGCTGGGATGTCCCAAAGCAATATCTCTTGAGGGGAGGGAACACAGTAATCCTAAGCCCACCTTGGACAAAGGACCTAGACTGCTGGTAAAACCTGATGAATGTATGAACCGAAGACCAAGTAGCAGCCTTGCAAATCTGGGCCATAGACACTTGCTGATGCATTGCCCATGACATACTCATCCTTCTGATGGAATGGGCTTTCACACAAAAAGGTGTAACCTTACTCTTTAGCCCATATGCCTGGCTAATGACCTGGCAAATCCACCTAGCAATAGTTGAGCTAGTCGCTGCCTGGCCCTTCTTAGGGCCTTCCGGCAGAACAAAATAGGAGTCAGTGTTCCTAATAGGAGCTGACATCTTTAAATAAACTTTAACTGCCCTAACTACATCAAGTGTGTGTAGCCATTTTTCCTCAGAAGTCTCTGGACTTGGAAAAAAGGAGGGCAAAATAATATCCCTGTTCAGGTGAAACCTGGAAACCACTTTTGGCAAAAAATTCTGCCAAGCCCGCATGACTTTATCCTGGTGTAAAACCAAGAAAGGTTCCTTACAAGACAGGGCGGCCAATTCAAACACTCGTCTTGCTGAAGTCATGGAGACCGAAAAAACAACTTCCTCAATAAGAGGACTAAAGGAATCTGCCTAATAGGCTCAAAGGGCTGCTTCTGTAGTGCAGACAGCACTGGATTCAGATCCCAAGGGGGTAAGGTAGGCTTCACTGGAGGAATCAGCCGCACAGCCCCCTTAATAAATGTTTGCACCAAGGAGTGCGATGCAATCTGTCTTTGAAAAAACACTGACAATGCTGATATTGGATCCTTAATTGTTCCCAAGGACAGATTCAGGCTTAATCCTGATTGTAGTAACACTAGAATCCTCCCAATAGAATACTTGCGAGGATGCCATTTCTTGGATTCACACCAAGATATGTATGTTTTCCAAATCCTGTAGTGAATCTTTCTAGACATGGGTTTCCTGGTATTGATTAGAGTAGGCAGGGCTGAATCCGAAATGCCTCTATCTTTTAGGACTCTGGATTCAATAGCCACACCGTTAAATTTAGCAAGCGTAAAGTAGGGTGGAATTTGGGTCCCAAATCCGGACGGTATGGAAGCACCCATGTATTTCCTACCGCTAACCTCACAATCTCTGCATACCATGTTCTCCTGTGTGACTAGGATCACTGGTCTCCCTTCCTCCCATATCTTGCTGAGAAGTCGCATAAAAAGCTGTACTGGAGGAAATACACAGATTAGGGAATACTGATCCCACGGGCATATCAATGCGTCCGCCCTGACTGCCAATGGATCCCGGGTTCTGGAAACAAACTTGTCCAATTTGCTGTTGAACCTGGATGCCATCATGTCTATGTCGGGGGGAATCCCAACGCTGACAGATCTCGGAGTGCAGGGACCATTCCCCCTGCATCAATTGCTGACGACTTAGTCTGGCTGCCAATTGTCCACCTCTGGAATAAACACTGCCGATAGGCATGGCAAATTCCTCTCTGCCCACCTTAGGATGACATCCACTTCCTTTTGGGCCGCTAGGCTTCTGGTACCTCCCTGGTGGTTGATGTATGCTACCACCGTGGAGTTGTCGGACTGAATCCTGACCGGAAAACCCTGTAACCTGGCTGACCAGAATACCAGGGCCAATCGTACCGCCTGCATCTCCAGAATATTGATAGGCAATGTCCTTTCTGGATCCTCAACCCAATCGGGACCCATGTCAGGGGTGTCTCCGTGCTCGGCTAGGTTCCTCCTAGTTCCAGAGCCTGAAGAGGACCTCTCCCTCATCTTACCTTGAGGCATAGCTGCAATCATACTGGTTATTTTGCTCTCGATATCCCTTAAAGCTGCAGCCAAATCCTCCTTAGTGACATAGGCTGGATCAGATGCATTCAAGGTAGCCACAATGCCTGCACAGTGAAGAGGCTCAGATAGGCCAGTAGCTCCAGGTCTTTCAGGGGAGGCAATATAGGCAGTAAACCCAGGCTCCTCTACCGCAGTTGGTGGTGCACTGGCTCCCTTAGATGCCATCTCCCTCTCCTCCTTTCTGGAAGACATTTGCAAAACCCAGAAAAAAAAAGGACACTTTCCCCTTAAGAGGAGCTCTGAACAGACCAGCCATATAACACAGTCTCCCTCTGGCTTCCCTTACCTGCAGTCACCGTGCCCAGACCCCTTCAGACTCACGTGCCCTCAGGGCTCCAGCTATGTGTCCCTTTGCAGCCCAAAAGTGCTGGCAATGCCCGACCGGCCCTTTTAAAGATGCTAACCAAACAAGCACAGAGGCGCTTCTAAGTGCAGACTGTAAAACATTTTAAGAACATCTTTAAAATCTAGAGCATGGCAACTCACAAAGGCATCTATTAAAAGTGCATGTAAGTGGTCCCAAGAGGGAACGTCAACAGCTCACCGTCCCCACCAGGAAGCATCATGATGCCTACACATGCACTAACCACCATAGGTGCATTAATTGATTGTCTGGT
>BLSH010397643.1:1407638-1432446 GCA_018402905.1 Glandirana rugosa | reverse complement strand
CTACATAGACACCAGACATCGGCCGTTCTGCGACCTGACCTGCTAGCCTCGAGTGACACCTCACAGCGCCGCCGCACTGCAGTAGTTTTCACTCGAGGCTAACAGGTAAGGTCGCAGAACGGCCTATGTCTGGTGTCTATGTAGAGGACTGACATGAGCTACGAAGGACCACCCCTGCCACTCGACAACTGCAAGGGAGAACCCTGGTGAATGTACGTGAAAATTATCTACGGAAACACTCAACGGTACGAGATCTAAAATTTCTACAAGAATTTTACAAAATGTCAGACGTGAATCTTCGCGGAGACACGAACAAACCAATAAAGGCATCTATTAAAAGTGCATGTAAGTGGTCCCAAGAGGGAACGTCAACAGCTCACCGTCCCCACCAGGAAGCATCGAGTACAGTCAGGAGATGTATCTGTGGTCTGTATCCGGCAAGACGCTGGAATGGACAATCGGAGCTCACTTTTGATGACGTCACGCCGCCGCGACACTCCACAGTGAGCTCCGATCGTCCAGTCCAGCGTCTTGCCGGCTACAGACCACAGATACATCTCCTGACTGTACTCGATGCTTCCTGGTGGGGACGGTGAGCTGTTGACGTTCCCTCTTGGGACCACTTACATGCACTTTTAATAGATGCCTTTGTGAGTTGCCATGCTCTAGATTTTAAAGATGTTATTAAAATGTTTTACAGTCTGCACTTAGAAGCGCCTCTGTCCTTGTTTGTTTTTCACAGTGGCCAGCGGCTTCCCCACTAGAGTGCAGCTTCTACCGGTGGACTGGTGCTTCCCTCTCTGTTTCTCCCCTCCCCCTCCATTCCCTGTGCCTTATTACTGGTATTGTAAGTATTGGAGAGTTCCTTTCCACACTGTGCGCCTTTTTCCTTGTTATACTTTTAAAGATGCTGGCTTCTACTTGCTGCTTTCAAACAGACACTTTTTTTTTTCAAAGCAGTAAGCGGAGTCCTGCAGAACAGCGCCCAATGGTGTCTGTAGCACTGGTACTGCAGGAAAAAGCCAGGAATTTCTTTTTTATTTATTTATTTTTTTTAAAAAGAGAGGGGGAAAGTACTTACCATTTCCCGCTGCAGGCTTCCTAATCTTAGGTGCCAGCCTTCACCCATCATGGTGGGCCTTGTCGCTAAGAACCTTCAAGGACCAGGTCCCTTTTAAACTGCGGGCCACTCCCTTGGACCTGTATAGCACCCTTATGGAATCTTCCTTGGGCAGATAGACCAGGATTTTCCAATAAACTTAGGTCTCATTTACACTGCTGCTGGCAAACGGATGTTTAGAGGCATTTTGGCGTTTTTTTCAGCTGCCCCTGACCTTTCCTCTATGTTATCTTATCAGTACATTTACACAGGGTCGTTTAAGGTTGTTTCCAGGCAGTTGAGTTTAAAGGTTTTTTCGGAACGCAAAAAAATGGGCTCAGACGCCAGTTCAGAGGCATTTGAAACTCCAAACAGCTTGTAAACGCCGCTAAAGGTGCCTAAACACGGTAACTCACGTCTAGGACCGTTCCATTTACAGGCGTTTCCATTTTAAAAAAATATATATATTTTTTTTTTTAAAAAAAGCTCCTAGACGCGAACGCGGCAAAACGGCCGTTTTAGACACAGACTTCTAGCTGTCAAAAAAAAGCGTTCAGGGGAAGTTGAAATAGCGGCCCGTGTAAATGGAGCCTAAGGGTCCAGTGACTTAACACATTACAGGCAAAACCTCGTCCGATCGAGGCTCAGGTACCATCCTTTTAGCTTTCTGCCGTTTGAATGGATCCAATAAAACATCCACTTTCTGGGATGTTAAGAGTTTTTGAAGAGCTCGCATAGCCACGACCATCACCTTCAGACACTGGCGAAAAAACTGAGGTAATCCCGGAGTGGGAGGGGTTATATAGGAACTTCCTGTCTATTGATTGCCAGTGTCCATTCACCTGAAGTTAGCGTATAACCCAGCAGTAATGAATTAACACCCTGTGTCCCGTGATGTATGATAAAGAAATACATTAATTATACACACACCACACAGTATCTCACAAAAGTGAGTACACCCCTCACATTTTTGTAAATATTTTATAATATCTTTTCATGTGACAACACTGAATAAATTACACTTTGCTACAATGTAAAGTAGTGAGAGTATAGCTTTTATAAGAGTGTAAATTTGCTGTCCCCTCAAAATGACTCCACATGCAGCCATGTCTAAACCGCTGGTAACAAAAGTGAGTACACCCCTAATCGAAAATATCCAAATTGGAGCCAATTAGCCATTTTCCCTCCCCGCTGTCATGTGACTCGTTAGTATTACAAGGCCTCAGGTGTGAATGGGGAGCAGGTGTTAAATTTGGTGTTATCCCTCTCACTCTCTCATACTGGTCACTGGAAGTTCAACATGGCACCTCATGGCAAAGAACTCTGAGGATCTGAAAAAAAGAATTGTTGCTCTACATAAAGATGGCCTAGACTATAAGAAGATTGCCAAGACCCTGAAACTGAGCTGCCGCACGGTGGCCAAGACCATTCAGCGGTTTAACGGGACAGGTTCCACTAAGAACAGGCCTCACCATGGTCGATTAAAGTTGAGTGCACATGCTCAACATCATATCCAGAGGTTGCCTTTGGGAAATAGACGTATGAGTGCTGCCAGCATTGCTGCAGAGGTTGAAGGGGTGGGGGTCAGTCTGTCAGTGCTCAGACCACACGCTGCACACTACATCAGATTGGTCTTCATGGCTGTCGTCCCAGAAGGAAGCCTCTTTTAAAGATGATGCACAAGAAAACCTGCAGTTTGCTGAAGACAAGCAGACTAAGGACATGGATTACTGGAACCATGTCCTGTGGTCTGATGAGACCAAGATAAACTTATTTGGTTCAGATGGTGTCAAGTGTGTGTGTGGCGGCAACCAGGTGCGTACAAAGACAAGTGTGTCTTGCCTACAGTCAAGCATGGTGGTGTAAGTGTCATGGTCTGGGGCTGCATGAGTGCTGTCGGCACTGGGGAGCTACAGTTCATTGAGGGAACCATGAATGCCAACATGTGTTGTGACATACTGAAGCAGAGCATGATCCCCTCCATTTGGAGACTGGGCCACAGGGCAGTATTCCAACATGATAACCCCAAAAACACCTCCAAGACGACCACGGTCTTGCTAAAGAAGCTGAGGGTAAAGGTGATGGACTGGCCAATCATTTCTCCAGACCTAAAGCCTATTGAGCATCTGTGGGGCATTCGCAAACAGAAGGCAGAGGAGCGCAAGGTCTCCAACATCCACCACCTCCGTGATGTCGTCATGGAAGAGTAGAAGAGAGGGGTGGTGGAGGACTCTCTGACTGAGGAGATCCAAGGGTGAATTGATTCTTTCAGCCACCCTCAAGGGTGCAGCGCTACACATTGTAGCAAAGTGTCATTTCTTCAGTGTTGTCACATGAAAAGATATAATAAAATATTTTCAAAAATGTGAGGGGTGTATGAAGAATGTGGGTATGAGATCACTGCCCTCCTCACTAACTCGTGACAGAGGACCGCCCAATCTCACACCGCGCTTGTCACTTACGTAACAATGCCACTCTTCGCTGCATCCAGAAGATTCTACAGCTTGCGGGACCACCATCTAAGTGTCAGCAGCCTGAGAGCGATTGTTACCGGGCTAATTCAAGTGATTAACCCTTTCACTGCCACCAATTCTGGATACCGGCCAGAAGACCCCACATCTTAGCAATACCAATTTAGATTTTAGAATAATCACCTGTAACACACGCTACCACCACAGACAGGAATATTTAGGTGATTTATCCCAAACAGTAGCACTCTTCAAAGGAACAGGTTTGTTATAGCTTGCATTAAAAGCAAGATTAACACTTTTTAAATTAAGGTTTACTAATGAAAAGGTCAAAATTGGTGCAGATAAAATATTTACAGAAAAATGGTGTTACAAAGAAAAGACATAATATACAGCAGCAAAGAGATAAGTCAGAATGTAAGGGAGAAAGTTACTTGCAGTAAATGTCCGTGATTGATCAGAGATTTGTCGATGAGTCCACAGGTTCTCAGAGGTTCGTTCTTTGATGGTAAAATGAGAACTGAGAACTGTCTGGTCTATTCCCTTTTTCTCTGGAAGCAAAGGGGTGGGGCCATATGACCCTGACCACTCACATGGGTAAGGAGGGCCCATGGGCTGTCTGGGGCGGACCGTGGAATAACAACCCTCTCTGAAGGGCAGCAAAGAAGTCACTTCTCTCCAGGAAAAACACCAGGGACAGACTGATATTCTGCAAAAGGTACAGGGATTGGACTACTGAGGACGGGGTAAAAAAATTTTCTCTGATGAATTCCCTTTCCAATTGTTTGGGGCATCCAAAAAAAAACAAAAAAAACTTGCCCCTAGAAGAAAAGGTGAGCGCTACCATCAGTCCTGTGTCATGCCAACAGTAATGCATTCTGAGACCAATCATGTGTGGGGTTAATTCTCAGCCAAGAGAGTGGGCTCACTCACAATTTTGCCTGAGAACACAGGCATGAATAAAGAATGGTACAAAAACATCCTCTGAGAGCAACTTCTCCCAACCATCCAAGAACAGTTTGGTGATGAACAACGCCTTTTCCAGCAAAAGTGTCACTTTTGTCATAAGGCAAAAGTGATACAGAAGTGGCTTGGAGAACAGAACATGGAAATTGTGGGTCCATAGCCAGCAAACTCCCCAGACCTTAATCACATTGAGAGCTTGTGGTCAATCCTCAAGATGCAGGTGAACAAAAAAACCCCCACAAATTTTGACAAACTCCAAGCATTGATTATGCCAGAATGGGCTGCCATCAGTCATGATGTGGCCCAGAAGTTGATTTACAGCATGCCAGGGCAAATTGCAGAGGTCTCAAAACAGAAGGGTCAACACTGCAAATATGGACTCTTTGCATACACAATGTAATTGTCAATAAAAGCCTTTGACACTTATGAAATGTTTGTAATTATACTTCAGTATACCACAGTAACATCTGCCAAAAATGATCTAAAAACACTGAGGCAGCAGACTGTGAAAATTGTTATTTGTATCACAGATAGTATTCCGATAATACTCCTCCTGTAGAAGCGGTACCTTCCGCGAAACATGTAAAGGACAAATTATATACTATGAGGATCTGTGTATATGAATTCATCCCACTGAATATGTGACATTATGTACATTTGTTTAAAAAAAAATAAAAAATTAGTGATGCACTCAACCGCTATGGCCTGTATGCACGCTCACCATACAAGACTCCATTGCTGAAGAAAAAGCAGGTTGAAACTTGTTTAAAGTTTGCTGTGCAACATTTAGACAAGCCTGTGATATACTGGGAAAATATAGTCTGGTCAGATGAGATCAAAATTGATCTCTTTGGATGCCATAATACACACCATGTTTGGAGGTCAAATGGCACTACACATCACCCCAAAATCACCATAACAGTGAAGCTTGGAGGTGGGAAAATTATGGTGTGGGGCTGTTTTTCAGAATACGGTCCTTGAAGGAAGGATGGATGGAAAACTTACCATAATGTATTTTGATAAAACTCTGCTGCCATCTACCAGGATGATAAAGATGAAACAAGGGTGGACATTTCAGCAAGACCTTGATCCCAAACACAAAGATAAGGAAACTCTCAAAGAAAGAAAATAAAGCTGCTAGAATGTCCCAGCCAATCACCGGACTTGAATCCAATAGAAAATCTATGGAAAGAACTAAAGATCAGAATACAAGAGGCCCACAGAACCTTCAAGATTAGAAGACTGTTTGTGTGGAAGAATGGGCCAAAATCACACCTGAGCAATGAGTTTAGGGTAAGGATGTCTCCTTGTGAAGTCTTAAAGGCAAGACAAAAAAGTTTATGTTTCTGATAGAAGCTGTAGCGTTGAGACTGACTCTGCTCTTCATGGTCAGAGCCATCAACTCCTTTGGGTGCTTTGGAGAAGGGTACAAAGAGGGAAGGATTAGGTTTTCAAAGAAGAGGGCAGACATCACCTTAGAGGGTCTTGGGTGCAAGACAACTTTGTCTTTGTGAGGAATGTGAAATTGCTCCTTAGAAGAGAGCTGCTAACTCAGAGACACAACTGACAAACATGATAGCCACCAAGAAGGTTAACGTTGCAGGAAAGATCATCCAAGGGGAGTTCTCTGATGGTCTAAAGGGTGGTTCCTGTAGTGCAGAAACCCCCGGATTAGGGTCCCAAGGAAGCAGAGGGTGCTGTAAGGGTGGTATAGCCCAAGAAATATCTTGAATAAAAGAAATCTGGAACAAAACATTCCTAATGGTAGTACTGGGACTATTTAGGCTTCGTATTCAAGGCACAAATCAATTTATATAAAAACCTGGATTAATTTCCTCGATTTCACTTCTGGAATAAAAGGATTTACAATAGAATGGAAAGCTAGAAGCTTTTGGAAAATAATGGACCAGGCCGAAAACCTGTTCCTTTAGGGAACTTAAGGTCAAATCCTAGCCCCAATTGTAGGCCAGCAGGCAAGAATATGAGGTACAGAGTAATCTCTGGGACTGAAATGAAAGTGTCCAAACCAAAGAACAATTTCCAGGTGCTATAGTAGATCTTGTCAATACCAGTACCAGAGGATCCTTGGTCCTGGCCAGAAACATGTAACTTGTTTAACCTGGGAGCCAAGATACCCATGCTTGGAGTCCCCATCTCTAACATAAGGGTGAAGATGTATGGGTGAAGCCACCATTCTGCAAAAAAACACACATGAGGGCGCAAACACCTTGAGCATTACCATTGATTCTTTCATTGAAGCCACATAGACAAATGGATACTCACATGCAAAATAAAAACAAGCTAAACAAGTATGTTCCATCCAGAACGCAATGGTGTCGTCCTCAGAACAGCTAGTTGAACAACTGACACGTTTTGGGGGTCATGCCGCTTTCCTCAGAGCTAACCCAACTCTACATCACATGGCCTTAAAAGTAGTATACATAAAAATGAATTATTCATTGTTATATATACTTTTTTCAATGAGTTGCCCCCTCTAACGTATCAATTTCCTGTGGGAGTGGTCCCTTTATCTGCCACCATATTTAAGGCCATGTGATGTTGCGTTTGGTTAGCTTTGAGGAAAGGGGCATGACTCCAGAAACGCGTCAGCCATCCAACCAGTTATTCTGGAGGACGACACCATTCGGTTCCGGCTGGAGCATACTTGTTTGGCTTGATGTTTTTATTTCGCATTTGAGTATCCATTTGTCTAAGTGGCTTCAATCAAAGGATCAATGGTAATGCATGAGGTGTTTGCGCCCTCCTGTGTGTTTTTTGCAGTGTGTCCGGAAGATTTACCGGTCTGAGGAGGGCTGCATTCTAAAAAGAAGTGTGATCGAATTTCCCCCCTGGGTTTAGCGCTACAGTGTTTTATGGACTTTTGCTGAAGACCCCATTCCCCTTGGTCCAGGTGGTAATGACTGAGGGAATCTGTCTTCCGATTGTGCACTCCTGGGATGTGGACCTCAGATCGCTCAACACGGTTTCTCTGTCCATGAGATGATCAGGCTTGCTTCCTTCAGAGCTGCATGATTCCTGGTAACCCCCAGTAATTGATGTAGGACACAGTTGTGGGATTGTCTGATTGAACCCATATAGGGTGTCCCAAAAAAAGAGAGTTTCAGTGGTGCATTTTTTTTTTTGCTCTGAGCTTCAATATGTTGATGGGGAGCTTGCCTTCCTCTGGTAACCATGTTCCCTGAACTGTCAGTGACTGGAACACTTCTCCCTAGCTTGACAGACTGGCATCTGTTGTTTTCATCTTCCAGTGGTATGGCAGAAACAATTTCTCCATTGTCAAAGCTGGGTTTGAAATCCACCAAACTAGGAGTTCCTTGCTTAGCCTGACAGGAGCATAGGCAGGTGGAGGGAGTTACTAAGTTTTCTCCATGCTAACAAGATGTTGTGTTGTAGAGGCTTTGAACTGAATTGGGTAATTGGAACAGCCCAGAAAAAGGAGACCATGAGGCGCAAAACTCTCATTGAGGATTTCACAAGGGGCGTCTCTTTGGTCTCAAGGTCTGGGCATGAGATCTGAGAAAAGCAGTTATCTGGAAGAAAAGACTTTTGATAGGGCTATGTCTAAAATGGCTAGCTGAAAGGGTAAGTCCTTCAGAAAAAGGTCGTCTAGACACCCTGGGATCTTAATGCCCTAAGCTCTTAAGAGGGCAAGAAGTGGTGCAAGTATCTTTAAGAATACTCTGGGAATAGACGACAGGCCAAATGGTAGCGCGACAAACTAGAAAGGTTTGTCTCCTATTGCAAAGTGCAGAACGCGCTGATGAGGTGCGTAAATGTAAATATGCAGATAGGCATCCTGGCTGTCTATAGATTGCAGGTATTCCCTTGTCTAATGCCTCGTACACATTGTGCAACGATCATATGACCGCACGTTGAACTTTTGCCCAAGATCGGCTGTTGTGTCTAGCGTACTAACATGAATCAAGTAATCATTCAACAAAGCCGAACGTAGTGAAGTGTTACGAGCGTATAAAGAGGAAGTTCAGGTGAATGTGATTTGTGAATTAGGAATGTACGTTTACACGAACGGACATTTCCGGGCGTTGCTGACTTCTGAGCATGCGTGTTTTGCACATACAACTTTTGTTGTACAACTTCTGTACACATGAGTTAACAGTCGTACAACAGCTTGTTGTACAACAAAAGTTTTCTAGTCTGCTCAGCCAACTTCTGTTGTACGACTGTTGAACGTCGGCTGTTGTAATCGCGCGTACTAACGGTCGGATTATCATACAACAAGCTGGGCCGGGCCTTTAGAGAGGCATTTGAAGGTACTTGGTGCAAGGATTTTAGGTCCAGGACAGGATGAATACCCCTGCTGGGTTTTGGTACCATGAACAGCTTTGAATAAAATTCTTTGAACCGGTCTTCCACAGGTACTAGAACAACTACTCCCTGGAACAAGGGATGGTTCAGGGCATTCTGACTATCCTTAAGCAGGTTTGATAGACGTTTTGAGGAGTTAAAAGCCCCTGAAAAAAAGGGATTTTGAAATCTTTCACTGTGGAAGGATGACCTTTCCTCCTGTGACGTCTTCGATTAATTTGTTAAGCATCTTATCAAAGAGACATGCTCCTTCAAACAGCCAAATAAAATTTGTCAGCAAGTTTGGGGATTTTGGAAGCCCATGGTTTGCTGTTGAATTAGGCACCTGACTTGGGACTGACTATAGAGATTAAGGCCTAGGAGAAGGTATAGGAGCTATTCTTGACCTCAGAAGGGGAGTTGACCATTCCTGCTGAGGTAGATGAGTACTTTTACCCTCAGTTACAGCCTTGATAAGTGTATCCAAGGCATCTCCAAAGAGACTCTTTTACATGTCTGTTCTACAGCCCAGCATTTTAATCAAGGACTCCTCTGCATGTTCTATAATTGGATACTCATACTGGAAGACACATGATATTTACTAACCCAACATTAGCTTGGAGCTGCTGGTATCTTACACATACAGGGTGATCAGCCTGGAAGAAAACAGGACCTATTCCCTTTTTTCTAGAGTTTGACAGACTAGCATCACGGCCTAGATAGGCCGGAATACAGGGCCAGCCATAAAATAAAAAACAAAAATAATCAAAAACAGTGATTGCATTGCGAGTTATGATAAATTGTACAACAAAAATAGTAAGCGCTAAACACCTACCCTACAGCTGCTGGCAATAAGGTGATAAATATAACCTGTGCGGAACGAATGTGTGTATAAAATTGAAGCGTTACAAAATTCAACAAATAGTTCAGAGTTCATAAACGGATTGTTAAAGTGCAAACAGTCTTTAAATCCTCCCAAAATAGCCGAATGTCTCACCAGAAATCCTGGCTACTCAATTAAGTGAAGCAATAACGCATTTATTCATAACCTCCAGGATAATTGAAACCCCTTTATGATTTTTAGGACCCTGGATATTGCATGGGAAGAAAGAAAGACTATATAGTGTAATACTGTATGAAATTATGATATGTGATACATGTGAGACACGTAAACACCAGTGAGAGCTGTCACCACACCAACCGCCACCCACACGTAGTGCACACTCACCGTCACATATGCTGCCCAAACTTTAAGCAGCAATAAGGATACTGTGAATTAACCATGCAGGCATCACTGAGATACTTTGTTCCATTTGGTCAGCATATACGAGAGCGAGTGCCCACTACATGTGGGTGGCGGTTGGTGTAGTGACAGCTCTCACTGGTGTTCACGTGTCTTGTGTGTGTTTTGTGAGTGACACTGCATGCACAGTTTTAGTACATATGGTAATTTCATATTACCCTATATAGTCTTTCTTCCTATGCCATATCTGGAGTCCTAAAGACCATAAAGAGGTTCCAGTTATCCTGGAGGTTATGGATAAATGTGTTATTGTTGCACTTAAAGTGGTTGTCAACTCGTGACAACCATTTTAACCTACAGGTAAGCCTATAATAAGGCTTACCTGTAGGTGCCCTGCATATCTCCCAAACCTGCACGGTTCAGGAGATATGCAGTGTACTGCTGATGCCAATGTCATTTCGCCACATGCGCAGTGAAGAAACGGCCTTTGTGCCGTTTCTTTACTGTGATCGTGTCGTGACTGGCGGCACATGCGCAGGAGTGATGTCAGCGCGGCTCTGCCAATCACAGCGCTGAGGCCCGTGCTGTGTTTGGCCGGAGCCGCGGATCAGGAAGTGACATGTCGCCGGTCACAGCGGTGTGCCGAGACTGCTGCAACAGCTTAGTTTCAAGGTATTCCATAATGAGCTAGTATGCGATGCATACTAGCTCATTATACCTTTCTCTTGCAGGGTTTTTTTTTTTTTTGGGGGGGGTGACTTGACAACCTCTTTTAGTGAGCAGCTAGGATTTCTGGTGAGACATTCTGCTATTCTGGGAGGATTTGAAGACTGTCTGCACTTTAATACTGTAGCTTCCGACTTTCAATATTAGTACACTTACCTGTCCATGAATCCAGCAGTGTCTTCATCCGAGCCGATTTTTCAATTGGCTCTCGGTTGCTGCCGCCGCCATCTCGGGTAAGGGAAATCGGCAGTGAAGCTTTGCGGCTTCACAGTCGGTCCCCTACTGCGCATGTGTAAAGCATGCTGCACTTTGTAAATGTCCTGGCAGTGGGGGAAGGAGGAGGGGGCCGAACTTCCGGATGAGTTTGCCGCAGCAGAGTCAGTCGGAAGTGGGAGCGGGTACCTGTCAAAACCAGGTACCTGCTTCCCCCTCCCCCTCGAAAGGTGACAAATGTGGCAGCGGAAGGGGGGAGGAGGCAAATAAGTGTAGCTTCCCCTTTTGGGTGGGGCTCAGCTTTCAGTGCAGCATAAGCACATATAGGATGTTAATATTCTGCTGATTCCAACCAGTCACACAATCCAAGTGAATTCTTAGAAACTGGAACTCAGGAAAAGAACATATAGCGCAATACTGCTGTTATCTAGCAAAGCAGGAACATTGATGCCTTCCCATTGTAAAAGCACCTCCCCTGCAGTGAGAAAGCACAGGCTAGGTACACAGTCAACCCTTTCATCGCCCCTGATGTTAATCCCTTCCCAGCCAGTGTCAATAATACATCTGTATTAGTGTCACTGGTCCCCAAAAAGTGTCAGTGTCTGCTTTGTCCGCCACAATATTGCAGTCCTGCTGTAAGTCGCTGAACGCCACCATCACTAGTAAAAAAATAAAGTACAAATATGCCATGGTTTGTAGACGCTATATGTTTTGCGGAAACAAATCAATATACGCTTATTGGAATTTTTTTTTTTTTACAAAAAATATGTACAGTGGGGAAAATAATTTTATCCCCTGCAGATTTTGCAAGTTACTTACACTTACAAAGAAATTAAGGGTCTATAATTTTTATCATAGGCGTACTTTAAAAAATCTAGAAAAAACACATGATACAAATGTTATAAATGGAGCTGCAGTTCAGTGAGTAAAATAAGTATTTGATCCCCAAGCAAAACATGACTTTGTAGCCGGTGAAGAAACCCTTGCTGGCAAGCACAGAGGCAAGACGTTTCTTGTAGTTAGTGACCAGGTTTGCATACATTTCAGGAGGGATTTTGGTCCACTCTTCTTTACAGATCCTCTCCAAATCATTAAGGTTTCTTGGCTGTCACTTGGCAACTCAAGTTTCAGCTCCCTTCATATATTTTCTATAGAATTAAGGTCTGGAGACTGGCTAGGCTACTCCATGACCTTCTTGAGCCACTCCTTTGTTGCCTAGGCTGTAGGTTATGGTGGAAGACCCATCCATGACCCATCTTCTGTGTTCTGGCTGAGGGAAGAAGGTTCTCATCAAAGATTTACAATACATGGCTCTGTCTATTGGCCCGTCAATGCGGCAAAGTTGGCCTGTACTTTTAGCAGAGAAACAGCCCCAAAGGATAATGTTTCCACCTCTGTGATTGACTGTAGGAATGGTGTTCTTAGGGTCATAGTCAGCATTTTTCTTCCTCCAAACACGGCAAGTCGAGTTAATGCATAAGAGCTCAATTTTGGTCTCACCTGGCCACAGCACTTTCTATCAATATTTCTTTGAATCATGTAGATATTCATTGGCAAACTTCAGACTGGCTGTACGTGTGCCTTCTTGAGGAGGGGGACCTTAAGGGTGCTGCAGGATTTCATTGCATGGTGGCGCATTGTGTTACCAATGGTTTGTTTGGCGCCTGTGGTCCCAACTGTCTTGAGATCATTCACAAGCTCCTCCCATGTAGTTCTGGGCTGATCGCTCACTTTTCTCATGATCATCCCTACCCCATGAAGTGAAATCTTGCATGGAGCTCCAGACTGAGGGCAATTGATGGTTATTTTGTATTTCTTCCATTTGCAAATAATCACTCCAACAATTGTCTCCTTTTCACCAAGCTTCTTGCTGATGGCCTTGTAGCCCATTCCAGCCTTGTGCAGGTCTACAATCTTGTCCCTGATGTCTTTTGACAGCTCTTTGGTCTTGCACATGATTGTGGGTTTAAATAGAAGAAAGAGATTTTGTGGACAGGTAACTTTTATACACAAAACGAGTTGTCGTTAGGAGCACCTTAAGTTGACAGGACTAATCTGTCCACCACATGAGCGCATACTGTAGCCAGCCTATGGAAGCCAGAATTATTGTTGGTTGGTAGGGGATCAAATACTCATTGTACTCACTGAACTGAAACACAATTTAGAACATTTGTATCATGGGTTTTTTCTGGATTTTTGTTTGATATTCTGTCTCTATCATTTAAAATACACCTATGATAAAAAATTATAGACCCTTCATTTCTTTGTAAGTGGGAAAATTTACAAAAGCTGAAGGGGATCAAATAATAACCCCCACTGTAGCAGATTACATATAGACCTAAATTGAAGAAAAAAAGTAGATTTTTTTCAATTTTTTTATTGGATATGTTTTAATGCAGTTAGTAAAATTGTTTTTTCTTCTAAAAATTGGTCTTTTTGTTTATAGCACAAAAAAAAAAAAAATAAAAAAAACCACAGAGGTGATCTAATACCACCAAAAAGATAGCTCTCTTTGTGGGGGGAAAAAAGGCATCAATTTTATTTGGGTAAAGTGTCACATGACCACACATTTGTCAGTTAAAGTACGGTGCCGGATCGCACAAAATGGCCTGATCATGAAGGGGGGTAAATCTTCCAAAGGTCAGGTGGTAAAAAATAAATGCATCCTCTTCAGAGATTGTTCGTTTTTTATTAAGACAGGCATAACAATGCCAAAGAGGTTGCACTGGAAAGGTCTTGGTAGTTTTAGGGCCTCTAAGGAATTCCAGACAGGTAGCAGTACTGGCTATGACAACAGCTGCCTGAGACATCTCAGGGGAAAAATCATCCATTAAGGAATTCAGAGATTCTTCAAACGCAACCGCTGCTGCAGAAGACTCAAGGCCGTTAAAGCTGCCAGCATATGAGATAATGATAATGCAGGAGAAGGTGTAGGGGTATGAATATCGCCTCTGCAGTCAGAATCAAGCAATATGAGTTGCAATTTCACATCTCCTAAAATCCTGTATAGCTGTATTTAAATCCTCCTGAGAGAGAACTGGGGAGGGGGCCACACCTGATTGAGTTAAGGAATGATCCAAAGACTCAAGCAAACATTTCAGGATGTTTGTTCCAGGACCTTGAGAGGTTATTAATGGACTGTGAACTGGGAGGACCCGTAACAAGGACGACTGCTACACATGAGCCTAAGAGCCAACATTTGTTGCAAGGCAGAGACTCTGTAGCTCAGGGTACCAGGTTAAGCATTGGGTAGTCACAAACTGGCTGGATGGTTCAGATAGCCAGAAATCACTTAAGTGTAAAGCAAAGACCAACCAAGAAAAATCCCTGTATCACTTGGGATAAGGAGCAGTGTTGGAAGATGTCACCTCACAGTGAATGCTGGAAACAAGGGGTGAGGAAAGAGTGAGTGCACACAAAACTTAAAGTGCATAATCGGTAAACAGATGGAAAAAAGGGACTATATGTGTGCCCAGCAATCCTAAGGGCTTGATTACACAAACGTTGCCCTTTGAAGAGCAATCCACGGTGGATTGCTTTTCAGAGGGTGCTTGTCAGGTGGCGTGTAGGCGATATCCAGCCTAGTCCTGAAATTGTGAAGTTCAGCAGGGTTCACATAGAGCGCAAAAAAGCCAGTGCTGAGGATACACTGATCCTGACAGCTGTATATGGATAATTGCCCAAGAAGAGCATAGGGAAATTTTGATTGTAGAAAAGGAAAAAAATTTAAAAACTGTAAATGTAAAAGATGTCCATTCTTCTAGGACACTAGCAAAAACCTGAGACATACTAAAAGTTGTTATACTGAGCTGGTCATGGATTTTTTGTTTACCAGTATTCAAATCCTCCTATAGGCAGCAGTATAACCCTATTGTCCACTGTGTCCCTTAATGAACCGGGAAAAATACCTGTTGATCCTTCCAGAAATCCTGTCCACTAAAAACTTCCTGTGCTGAGGCTTATTAGCTACTGTACATAGTTCCCAGCAATCTCTGAGAAGTACAGAAACCTTCCCTTCAATGTTAAAAGAGAAGGGAATGTTATTATAGCCGTGTTCCTGAGGCAAAAATGATGCATATCCACAGACACTGTAAGAGAAGTGCTGTCATCCTTGGACAGAAGAGTGTTAATGGCAGGATGACCAGTTAAAGGAAAAATGAGCCTTAAAAACTGGAACTGCAATATATTGCAATTTAGTTTTTAGGTTTAGATACGCTTTAAAATGTCTTATTCCAATATATTAACAAGATGTCTTAGATTAATGAGTTTTACAGAGGCATTAAATGATTACCAACCTGTATTTAAATCTCAGTTTCTGCACAATTACTTTCATTTTATCCACCTGTTCATCTCTGGCAGGAACTTTTTCTGGACCTCCAATTTTACGGATGTCATCAGCAAATGGAATAAAAATGAGGTTGAAACCTGAAATGGAATAGATTTAAGATCATGCATACTGCTAATGTATAGATGTCTAAAGAAAACATACAGACCACGCAATTGTCATTCAAAGTGCAACAGGGCCTGTCCTGGGCACGACGGGGGTGAGTGTGCCTGGTATTGAAGTGGTTAATATACAGCCTGTGATTCGGAATTTCTGCTCAAGCTGGAGGACAGAATAATAATAATCCATTTTCAAGTTATCTCACACATATACACAGTATCTCATAAAAGTGAATACACCCCTCACATTTTTGTAAATATTTTATTATATCTTTTCATGTGACAACACTGAAGAAAAGGCACTTTGCTACAATGTAAAGTAGTGGATGTACAGGTTGTATAACCGTATAAATTTGCTGTCCCCTGAAAATAACACACAGCCATTAATGTCTAAACTGCTGGCAACATAAGGGAGTACACCCCTAAGTGAAAATGTCCAAATTGGGCCCAATTAGCCATTTTCCCTCCCCGGTGTCATGTGACTTGTTAGTGTTACAAGGTCTCAGATGTGAATGGGGAGCAGGTGTGTTAAATTTGGTGTTATCCCTCTCACTCTCTCATACTGGTCACTGGAAGTTCAACATGGCACCTAATGGCAAAGAACTCTTGGAGGATCTGAAAAAAAGAATTGGTGCTGTACATAAAGATGGCCTAGGCTATAAGAAGATTGCCAAGACCCTGAAACTGAGCTGCAGCTTGGTGACCAAGACCATACTGAGGTTTAACAGGATAGGTTCCACTCAGAACATGCCTCGCCATGGTCGACCAAATAGGCCGAGTACACGTGCTTGGTGTCATATCCAGAGGATGTCTTTGGGAAATAGACGTATGAGTGCTGCCAGCATTGCTGCAAAGGTTGAAGAAGTGGGGGGAAGGCGGTCAGCCTGTCAGTGCTCAGACCTTACTATGCACACATTAAATTGGTCTGCATGGCTGTCATCCCAGAAGGAAGCCTCTTCTAAAGATGATGCACAAGAAAGCCTGCAAACAGTTTACTGAAGACAGGCAGACTAAGGACCACGTCCTGTGGTTTGATGAGACCAAGATAAACTTATTTGGTTCAGATGGTGTCGAGCCTGTGTGGCAGCAACCAGGTGAGGAGTTCAAAGACAAGTGTGTCTTGCCTACAGTCAAGCATGGTAGTGGGAATGTCATGGTCTGGGGCTGCATGAATACTGTGACATACTGAAACAGAGCATGATCCCCTCCCTTCGGAGACTTGGCTGCAGGGCAGTATTCCAATATGATAACGACCCCAAACACACCTCCAAGACGACCACTGCCTTGCTAAAGAAGGTGAGGTTAAAGGCGATGGACTGGCCAAGCATGTCTCCAGACCTAAACCCTATTGAGCATCTGTGGGACATCCTCAAACAGAAGGTGGAGGAGCGCAAGGTCTCTAACATACACCAGCTCCGTAATGTCGTCATGGAGGAGTGGAAGAGGACTCCAGTGGCAACCTGTATATATCTGGTGAACTCCATGCCCAAGAGGGTTAAGGCAGTGCTGGAAAATAATGGCGGCCACACAAAATATTGACACTTTGGGCCCAATTTGGACATTTTCACTTAGGGGTGTACTCACTTTTGTTGCCAGCGGTTTAGACATTAATGGCTGTGTGTGGAGTTATTTTGAGGGGGCTGCAAATTTACACTGTTGGGACTCTTTCACACGTCTGTTCGTTTGCTCAGCAGGGATCGATCCGTTGATGCATGCTGAGCCAGCAGATGAAAGGCCCGTCTCTGCTCACTGTGCAGATGGACGTGTCTGAGCCCCGCTCTTCTCTGTGGTGGATCGGATGAAAATGGATCTGCCTGTCTGTTTTCATCCGATCCACCAGACGTTTGGAAAATAGGTTTTCCCTCCGTCTGGATTTAGCATAGTGGATCGGATTGGATATCAGTGAACATTTCACCGCTAACATCCGTCGCTCCATAGAGGTACACGGAGCGTCCGTTAGGGTCCAGCTGAAAAACTGACAGGCGGACCTAAATGGTCTGCATATGTGAAGGAGCCCTTATACAAGTTGTACATCACTACTCTACATTGTAGCAAAGTGCCATTTCTTCGGTGTTGTCACATGAAAAGATTTCATAAAAATATATATATATATATTTTTTTTAATAACACAAGTCTCCAAGTCCTATTTGAAAAATGAATAATCTCAAAAGTAATTTGAAAGGTTGGTAACAAAAAGTTCTGCCACTGTCTACCATCTGCTGCAAATATCTGCACCACCATGAAACACAGAAGGCCAAAGCTACCCAATATCATTCCTAGTTATGCTATGAATACATCCCCCACAAGGCTTTGGTAGCAGGAAGCACCCAGGTGGAAAATGATTGCCCTCTTTCCAGCTTATGCAGTAGCTTTAATAGTATACAGGAACCACTTTGCTTAGTACCATCTTTTGAGTTCCTTTTCTGCTGCTGCTGCTGAGAGCCTGAGCCAGCGGTTTCTGCCCCATCCACAGCTTGGTGCTCCAGTGAGAGCTGGAGGGGCAGAGCACAGAGCGGTGACTGTGCTCAGAGTGGACCGAGGAAATGGAGCGATCAGTGGTCTTTGATAGCTCAGTTCTCAGTGTAGAGCCGGCAGCGGACAGATGGAACATGGGACTCACCTAGGTGAGTATGTGCATTCATTTTTTCAAAACTTGCTCTTCTCTTAAGAAATGTCAGGTGTTCATACTACTTTGACCACTTACCTGGGGGTTTAATCTGTATATTGTCCTCATCAAGTTTTTCTTTTTGTGGCACCAAAGCAACAAACCGAGGGGGTGTATTTCTCCGAGGAGTGTATCTGCAGATAGCCATCACTTGTTTTTCTAGGCATTTAATAAGTAGCGCATGGAATAAGGTGCTGCTGCCTAAGAAGAATGTATGTAAAAGATTAGGTGTCCAAAGAATAATTATGTATAATGCCACATCATCTAAACCACAAAAGTAGTAATCTTGCTTTTTTTTTTTTATAATCAATCTTACAGCAAGACTCCTTTACAAAGTCCATGATGCTAAAGAGGAAGTAAACCCTCATGGGGTTTACTTCCTCTATATTCCCCTGCAAAGTAAAAGCATAATGGGCTACTATGCATAGAATAGTAGCCCATTATGTGTCACTTACCTGCAAACGAAGTCTGCGATGTCTCCTGTGCAGGCAGCGTCCATCTTCAGCCCCTCTTCCTTCTGGGGCCCGCGACTCCGGCTCTGTGCCTTTCCGGAGTTGCGTGACGTCATGCACGCGAGAGCCGCCACTCACGGCACAAACGAAGTGAAGAAATGGCACAGCAGGCAGTATCTTCACTGCGCATGTGCCGAATGACGTTGGCAATGCAAGTACACTGTACATCTCCTAAACCGTGCAGGTTTAGGAGATATGCAGGGAACTTACAGGTAAGCCTTATTATAGGCTTACCTGTAGGTTAAAGTGGTTGTCACGGGTTGACAACCACTTTAAGATTTCTGGACACACTGGCCCAACCAAACCTTTTCATTCACATCTTTATATTCCACTTTTCATAAGATAAGGATTTAAAATCTACCAAAGCACAATTCCAGTAATTAAAGCCAATAACCCCACCCAGCAAGCACGTCAGCTGTGCTAGCATCACAAATAGTGGTGTCGCTAGGGGGTGGCTTCTGGGGCTATAGCCCAGAGTGTCTAGGGTGACCAGAGCAGGTACCAGTGGCGTCGCTATGGTGGGGGTGCGGCCCTCACCTGCGTGACACCCGCCAGAGGATGACACCAGACTCAGACTGGCACAGGCGCTGCGGCTCCTTCCCTCCCTTCCGGGATCTCCTTAGCTGAACGCAATGTGCGGGGAGAGTGGGGGAGAAGGGAGTGAGGCAGAGGTGCCTGGGGTCCGACCGTACCACACGCAGGAGACGCCGCAATCATATCTCTCTCCCCGCCCGCTGCACTCACTGTAGACCGGACTATAAACACCTCCTCCTCGGATTTGATGCTTCAAGTACACAGGTCGGGAAGAAGAGCCAAGGCGGAGGAAGAGGGACACTGTGCTACAGCATCTGCCCGGGGCCAAGGTATGTCATAACAGGCGTATTACAGAAGGGGGGGGGGCATTGGCAGGTAACATCTATGCTGCCAGAAGTAATTTTAGATTTTAGAAAGGGGCAGCAAAATTCCTCTCCCCTTCTATACCACCCCCTAGCACATATCCTCTAACCCCCCAAAATCAAAGATCCTATCCCAGCTCCATTCATCCCCCCATTCCAACCTGGCTCCATCCAGCTGCCCCCCCCATCAAAGATTCCATCCCAGCTCCATCCACCGCCCCATCCTGACACCATCCACCCCCCTCGATCCCATCCCGGCTCCATCCACCACCCCGATCCCATCCCGGCTCCCTCCACCAACCCGATCCCCATCCCAGCTCCATCCAGCACCCCAATCTCATCCCGGCTCCATCCACCACCCCAATCTCATCCTGGCTCCATCCACCACCCCGATCCCATCCCAGCTCCATCCACCACCCAGATCCCATCCTGGCTTCATCATCTTCAGGGGAAAAGAGGTATACTAGATCTATAATGTAATGATAACAATAAGTATAACAATAACTAATACAGAATATTGACAATCGTATGACAGGCTAACCCGCAAACATACTCACGTTGTACAAATTTGAATAAAACGTGACAATGCGTTTGATGTATCTGCCTGTCATTTATGTGTGGTTGGCTGGCTATTGTCATGTACTCAGGTGTGCCAAGTGCAAGTTGACGGAAAATGGGTGTGGAGCCTCTGGGTATATATATATATATATATATATATATATATATATGTGTTTAGAGGTACAGTGCCTTGAAAAAGTATTCATACCCCTTGAAATATTCCACATTGTATCATGTTACAACCAAAAACGTAAATGTATTTTATCGGGATTTTATGCGATAGACCAAAACAAAGTGGCTTATAATTGTTTAGTGGAAGGAAAATGATAAATGGTTTTCAAAATCATTTGTATTCAGCAGATATTGATGTGTTAGAAAGGTCCAGTCAAAGTCCAGACATCAATCCATTTGAAAATCTGTGGCAAGACTTGAAAATTGCTGTTCACAGACGTTCTCCATCCAATCTGACAGAGCTTGAGCTATTTTGCAAAGAAGAATGGGCAAAAATTTCACTCTCTAGATATGCAAAGCTGGTAAAGACATACACAAAATGATTTGCAGCTGTAATTGCAGCGAAAGGTGGTTCTACAAAGTATTGAATACAAATGCACGCCACACTTTTCACATATTTGTTTAAAATTTTGAAAACCATTTATCATTTTCCTTCCACTTCACAATTATGTGCCACTTTGTGTTGGTCTATCACATAAAATCCCAATAAAATACGTTTACATTTTTGGTTGTAACATGACAAAATGTGGAAAATTTCAAGGGGTAGGAAAAGTTTTTCAGGGCACTGTATTGATTGGCTTGCACAAGAGTTATAGCATCTACAAACCAAGGATATAGAATGGAATTTTTATTTTTTTTATACTAGTAATGGCGGCAATCAGTAACTTATAGCGGGACTGCGATAGTATGATGGGCAATCTGACGCTTTGTGGGAACCATGACACCAATACAGTGATAAAAATATATATACTGTATATTGATAAAAATATACACTGTACTGACACTGACAGGAAAGGGGTTAACGTCTAGGGCGATCAAAGGGTTAAATGTGTGCCTATCCAGTGTATATGTGTGTACTGTGAGGTGCTTTTACTAAAAGGGATGTGCTTGTTTTTATTCCCTGCTTTGCAGGGAAACAAACAGCACATTCCTGCTGACAGGACAGGGCTCTGTATTGTTTACTTTGACAGAGCACTGTCCTGTCTTCCTCCTCTCCGATCAGCGGGTTGCCAGTGGTCAACTATTGGACAGCACCCGCTGATAGGCTTGTGCTGTGAATAATCGCAGCACAGTTGGTGTGGCGGGAGCACACCCCTTACCTGAAAGCGCTAGATAATTAGATGCATGATCCGGCACAGGTTAACCGCTTGCCGACCACCTCACGTAAGAGTATGGCAGCAGAGGAGCTCTTTTCCCATGCAGTAGAATTCATATGGCAGAGGAGAAAATTCAAGTTAGACTTATTGGTAACTTGTTTTCTATGAGTCTTTCAAGACAGCACCTGAGAGATGGTGACTCCTCCCACTGGATCATAGGAAACACCCTTCTTCCTCCAAATCTTTAAAGGGAGGCTCCTCCCTTCCAATCTGTTGTAGAAGAGAACCTCCGGCCCCAGCTGGAACACTTTCAAATAACAATAGGGCTGGTCTTTGCTGTTCTGAAAGACTCATGAAAAACAAGTTACGGTAAGTCTAACTTGAATTTTCCCAAAGTGTCTTTCAGGACAGCACTTGAGGATAACTGAGACTTACCACCTTAGGGTGGGACAACAGCCTGTAGGACCTTTCTGCCAAACGCCTGATCTTTGGTCAATAGAAGGTCCAACCTGTAATTCTGCACGAAGGTGCGTAAACTTGACCACGTTGCCGCCTTGCAAATTTGTTCAGGGGTGGCACCACCAGCTTTTTCTGCCCATGTGGCCGCAAGCGCTCTAGTTGAATGTGCATGAACTCCTTCTGGCGGGGGTAATCCCGCGTGGGAATATGCTTCCAGGATAGACAATTTTAGCCATTTTGCAATTGACCCCCTTTGAAGCTTGACAACCTTTCTTGTTGTCCAAAAACAAAACAAATAAAGAATCAGACTTCCTAAAGTCCTTTGTTACCTCTAGATAACATAACAAAATTCTTACTAACATCCAACTTAGGAAAAAAAAATCTTTCTCCCCTGCTGGGTTTGAGCAGAAGGTCAGGAGAACAATATCCTGAGAATGGTTGCTCAGTGAAGTTACCTTAGGCAAGCATTTTGGGTCTGTCTTAAGAATAATCCTATCCGTAAAGATTGATAAATACGGCTCCTTGATCAACAGTGCATATAACTGATTCTACGTGCTGTTGTAATAACAGCCAAAAACACGGTTTTAAGCGTGAGACACCTTAGAGAGGATTCTTCCGCTGGTTCAAAAGGATTCTTTGCTAGAGATTGCAGAACGGTCATCGGGTCCCATTTTATAAAAGTCTTGACAGAGCTCTAAAGAACCTAACCACTAGCGTTTGAGGCTACAGGTCTCTCTAGGAAGACTGCGAGTGCCGCCACCTGTACCTTTAGGGTACTGACTGCTAGTTCTTTATCGACCCCTACTTGCAAAAATTCCAGTACTGACAGGAGCTTTTTTGGTTTTTGTTTAGCTGATGTATACCAGGAGTTGTAAATCTTTCAGACCTTCGAGTATATGGTCCTCCTAGTCATTCTTTTCCTACTTGATAGCAATGTTGAAACCAACCATTCTGAGAATCCCTGATTAGGAGCTGCTCTTCAGATACCAAGTTGCTTGGGCCAGCTTGGCTGCTTCTTGGTGATTTACTGGGCCTTGGCTTAGCAGATCCTGTCTGAGCGGTAGATGCCAAGCCAACATGGCTTGACTGCCATCCTTAGAATGGTTGAAAACCATGGTCTTTTTGGCCAAAGTGGGGCACTCCTTCCCTCTGTATCTTCTTTAGTACCAGAGGCATTAGTTGGAATGGGGGGGGATGCATAACATAGATGAAATCTCCATGGCTGAGCCAGGGCATCCGTGCTCAGGGACCCATCAAATTTGTTCAGAGTAAAGAACTGAGGCACTTGTGCATTCTCCCTTGAGGCGAACAAGTTGACTTCTGGTTGTCCCCACATCCTGGAAATCATCATAAAGACTTCTATATTTAAAGACCATTCCACTTCCCAGATAGGATTTCTGCTTAAAAAGTCTGCCACCCTTTTCAGGGTCCCTTTCAGGAGGACCGCTGGTAAAGATAGCAAATCTTTTCAGGCTCCGAACAGAATCTCCTCTGCCAACTGCTGCAGGTGTTTGCTCCTTGTTCCCCCCTGCCTGTTTATATGGTGAGCCTTGAGCTCCTGAGCAAATACCATCAGTGCTAAAGGAATTGCTTTTAGTTCTCTCCAATTCGAAGATTTCTTTGATGCCATTTTTGACTAACTCCCCTGGGTGAATGTTTCTCCTAGATGGTCCCCCAAACCCACAGGAACTGTAGTCAGTCTCTTTTCTGCCGGAAAGGCCAATAACAGACTCTGGGTCAGGACCGACTGGTCCCTCCACCACCACAGAGACCTCTTTACCTTGGTGGGAATTCTTATTTCCCTGTTCAGGGACCTTTGACTGTGGTCCCATGAACTCAAGAGGAACATTTGCAGCCTTCCGAAGTTAAGCCTTGCCCACTGTATTGCTGGCATAGTAGAGGTTAGGAATCCTAAGGCTGACATCACCTTTCTTACTGACATTGGATGATCGGCCTGTAACATGGTCACCGTGTTCAGTACCTTGTCCCTCTTTTCTGGTGCGAGATAAATGCTTTGATGCACTGAGTTGATCTAGTACCCCAGAAACTGCACCACCTGTGAAGGCTCCAGAGAGGATATTTGGAGGTCGACAATCCATCCCAGTGATTATAGATGGGCTCGAGCCTTGCTTAGATCATCCTACAATCTTTCCCTTGAGGGTGAAAAAAAGAGAAGATTGTCTAAATAAGGAATTACTGCGAATCCCCGAAGACGAAGTGGAGCTAATGCTTCTGCCATTACTTTGGTAAATATCCGAGGAGCGGATGACAGTCCGAAATGCAAGGCCCTGAACTGAAGGTGATGGACCTGATCCCCTATTCTCACCGCCATTCTCTGAGAAACCTCTGAGACTGGGGTGACATGGGAATATGCAGGTACAGTCCTGCTCACCATTATTGGCACCCCTTCATGTTTTGCATAACTGAGTGAATGTCTTCAGAAATAAATGGAAATGTACCAAATTTATATCAGCAGGATCTTTTAATTGGAGGTCCAAAGTAATTTAACAAAGACAATTGTTATTTCAACATAGATATTGTAATTATAAAGAAAAAACAGAAAACCAGCATGTGCACTAATATTGGCACCCCTCCTTAATATTTGGTTGCACACCCTTTGGCAGCGATGACAGCCTCCAAACGTTTCTTATATCCATCGATAAGCTTCTTGCACTTCTCGGGTGGCATTTTCTCCCACACTTCCTTTGCAATATGCTCAAGCTCTTGAACATTTGCAGGGTTCCTTTCTCCAATGGCAGTTTTCAGCTCCCCCCAAAGATTTTCAATTGGATTGAGATCAGGACTCATTGCTGGCCATTTTAAAACAGTAAATTTTTTCCCTTTCAACCATTCCTGCGTGCTTTTGGAGGTGTGCTTTGGGTCTTTATCTTGCTGGAGGACCAGAT
>BLSH010397643.1:1389906-1402866 GCA_018402905.1 Glandirana rugosa | reverse complement strand
GGGGGGGGGGGGGGGGGGGGGGATGCTGACGCCAAAACATTTTTGGCAGGATTGCATGAACGTCAAAAATGTTTAGACTTTACAACCACTTTAACAATCTTTCAGTTTCAGCATGGCATACATGAATGTTTATTTCCTATATTTAATTAAAGGGCAACTCCCACTTTTGAGGAAAACAAATCACAAATATGTTATTAAAAAATAAGTTTCCTTTTCAATCTGCAGTTCTGTAATTTTCTGTAAAATGCAATGTAATATGGCTACCTGGAGGTGTTCTGCACACAGAAAACATAATTTCCTGCTTGTGTGATTGGGCTCACCGATTTTCCAAGAAGTCTACATGAAGATACAAAAAACTGAGCTGGCATGTATAAGGCATGAGAGTGTCTCAGTCCAAATAAATGTGAATAGCCCAAGGGACTTTACGAGACACAAACCAAAAATATAAAATGTGCAAAATGTATTTAAAAAAATATTTTTTTACACCCATTTAAAATGAGTTCTATTAATCATAATTACAAACATATGTACGTAAATATCTATGATTGCATAGATCAAAATATGACTAAAAATCCAAAATGTATATACCATTCGTAACTATATTTGTATTATAGATGAATTGGAAAAATTAATAAAGATAAAAAAGAAAAAAAATCCAAAACGTAGGTAGTTATGTATTAGATCTCCACGTGTTTCACAAGACAGCACTCGCTTCCTCGGGAGAAATACATATAGATCTCTAAAATTAGAGACGTCTTACAATTGAGTTAAATAGTCCTACAGAGCTCCAAAAACGGTTAGTGGTTATGCAGATTAGTAGTTCTCGTGAGTTTCCCAAATTATTTTTAAATAACAAACCAAGGGAGGATCATAGGTGCTGTCCTGAAAACTCCTAGAAATACAGTTACCGGTAAGTCTAAGGTTTTCTCCCCTCGTCTTCCAGGACAGCACCTGAAGTTAAGAGTACTTACTCTAGGGTGGGACCACCACCTGCAGGACTTTCCTGCCGAACGATTGCTCTGCAGCTGAGAGAAAATCCATCCTATAGTGGCGGGTGAACGTCATCCATGTGGCTGCTTTGCAGATTTGTCCTGGCAAGGCCCCGCTCTTTCCGCCCATGATGTTGCCACTGCACGGGTGGACTGGGCCACTACCCCTGCGGGAGGCTCTACTTCCGCAGCCTTATAAGCTTCTTTGATGGTCATTCGCAGACCTCTTCCTATAGTGTTTTTTGGGGGCACCGCACTCCTTACACGGTCCTGAGAACTGAATGAACAGAGAATTTGATTTTCTTATTTCCCTTGTGACCTTAAGATAGTGTAACCAGCATCTTCTTACGTCCAAACTGTGAAACACCCTTTCCTTAGGACAGGATGGTGCTGGGCAAAAAGTTGGTAGAAATATTTCTTGTGATCTATGTAACACCGAAGAAACTTTTGGAAAAAATCCCAGGTTTGTCCTTAGAACTACCTGGTCCGGAAAGAGTCAAAAAAGGTTCAATAATTGATAGGGCTTGCAGTTCGCTGACCCTTCAAGCTGAAGTAACCACAACTAATAATGCTAGCTTTAATGACCAAAACTTAATTGTATCTTCTTCTGGAGGTTCAAAGGGTTTTTTTTTCGTCAAACCCTGCAAAACCACCAATAAATCCCGCTTAGGGAAAAACTTAAAAGGCAATGGCCTTGGCTCTGGATAATGCCTTAAAAAAATCGAATGATCAACAGGTCCCTGAGATAATTGTCTCTCCAAAAATACTGGTAAAACGGTCACCTGAACTTTCAATGTACTGGCCGCCAAACCCTTCTCCATTCCATCATGGAGGAACTCAAGAACAGAAATAACCTCCTGTTGCGAAAAAACTTTAGAAGTACACCAGGAATTAAAACATTTCCATGATTTAAAATAAATGGTCCTTGTGACCTTTTTCCTGCTATCTAGCAAAGTCAAAACTAATTTGTTGGATAAACCCTTTTTCAGGATTTGCTCCTCAGTAACCAGGCCACCAGCCTGAGGTGATCTACATTGGGATGCTGAATGGGTCCCTGACTTAGAAGGACCTCTCGTAACGGAAGAAAACAGTGGGGTTCTACCGCCATTTTCTGTAGTGTTGAAATCCATGCCCTCTTGGGCCAAAATGGAGCTACTAAAATCAGGCTTTTGGACTCCTGTAGTTTTTTGAGTACGAGGGGAATCATTTGAAAGGGGGGGGGGGGGAAGCGTAGCACAAGTGGAAGGACCAAGGTTGAGCTAGTGCATCCAGCCTCCTGCTTGATCCTGCCTGTTTAGGGAAAAGTAAACTGCCACTTTTGCATTGGCCTGTGATGCAAACAGATCGATCTGGGGCGCATCCCATCTTTCTACTAGCATCTGGAGGACTTCTTTATTCAGGCTCCATTCTGATTCTAACACTCTTCTTCTGCTTAGGAAGTCTGCTACTTGATTTAGGTCGCCCTTCAGATGCACCACTGTCAGGGATGCTAGATTGTCTTCTGCCCATGTCCGAATCTGGAGAGCCAAGAGCAGCAACACACTGCATCTTGTGCCTCCCTGTTTTGTGATGTAGGCCACTGCCGTGGCATTGTAGGACAACACCTGAATGTGGTGGCCCCTGACCTGGTCCTTGAACGCCCACAGTCCGTAGAGAATGGCCTTAGTTCTCTCCAATTGGAGGATCTCTTGGTCTCCCTGTTTGTCCAAGATCCTTGGGCCATCTGACCTTGCAGATGGGCGCCCCAAACCCAGGAACTCGCGTCCGTTCTCAACCTCTTTTCTACTAGGAATGTCCATAGCAGACCCTTAAGTTTGTCTGTCTTCTCCACCCCCATAACTTCTGGACCCGAGAAGGGATCTTGAGCAATCTCTCCAATGAGCCCCCGTAAGACCAATTCCTTAAAATTGCCTGCTGGGAGATCCCTTGAATGGAGGTGTGCCCACTGCACCACTGGGATTGATGCTGTGAGAAGACCCAGTGTTGACATGGCTGCCCTGATCGTGATCAGCAAATTGGTTTGGACCAAGACTTAACTGCTTCTTGGGCCTTCACCATCTTTTACTCTGAGAGAAAGATCCTTTCCTGCACGGAATTGATGGTGTACCCCAAGAACTTTATTGTCTGAGACGGGACCTCTCTGTTTATGATCCAGCCCAAACTCTCTAAGTGCCTCTCTGTCTCCTTTAGATCTTTCCCCAAAAGATCCCATGAATTGGCAAATACCAGGAGATCGTCCAGGTATGGTACAATCAATATTCCCACCAATCTGAGGGGCGCCAAGTCCTCTGCCATAATCTTTGTGAAAATTCTTGGAGAAAAATACAGTCTGAATGGAAGAGCTTGAATTGTACGTGCGAGACCTACCCCCCCTCCAATCTTGACCGCTAGCCGCAAATATTTTTGTGATGCTGGTGCTATGGGAACATGAAGATATGCATCCCTGAGGTCTATGGATGCTAATAAGCAACCTTTTATAAGAAGCCTCTTCACCAAAAAAAACTATCTATTTGGAAACTCTTGTACCGAATGGCTTTAATATTTTTAGATTCAGAATCAACCAAAATTTCCCTTATGGTTTCTTGACCAAAAACACGTGTGACTAGCACATTAGTCCTTCCTCTTCCCGGGGAACTGGGATGATCACTTTCTGATGTACAAGTTCTTGAAAGAGAGAGGTCATTGCCAGGGATTTCTCCAGCTCTCGAGGAGCCTGGGTTAAATAAAAACGACTTGGCGTGGAATGAGAGAATTCCAGCCTGTAACCCTCTGATAGGGCGAACGGACTGGACATTGTCATCTACCACTGTGGGAAAAGAGACTGTAGTCTTCCTCCGAGAGTCAGAAGACCGTCACTGATTTTTGGCGGTCTGGTTAGGAGGTTGGAATAAAACTCCTGATTTGCCTCAACCTCTCTGGGACCTCCAGGGTCTCTTGTATCCTGTCTCCTTTGTCTGGTGAAAAGGATGAAAATTTTTCTTAACCTGAGGGGTTACCTTCTTTTTGACAGGAAAGGCCTTCTTGTACAGCGTTCTAACACGGCTTTAAGATCTGGGCCAAATACCAGATCTCCCTCAAAGGCAGACCACAAAGCTTCACTTTTGAGGCAGTATCTCCTGACCATGTCTTAACCCATAATGCCCTACATGCTGAGTTTACTAGGGCTGAGGATCTTGGACATTCTTACGGATTCTGCGGAAGTGTCTGCCATGTATCCTACACCTTTTTGTAAGACTGGCAGAGTGTCCAACAGATCCTTGCGGGAGGTCCCCGCTTCAATATGGCCTTCCAACTGCTCTAGCCAGTGCACCATATTCCTGGCCACCACCGTTGATGCCATTGCTGGTTACAAGTTAGCCAGTCCCAGGCCTTTTTTAATAGGAATCCCCGTTCTTATCCATGGTGTCCTTAAGGACTCCCATATCCTCATATGCCAGGTCTATATTCCGAGAGACCAGTGAAAAAGCTGCATCAAGCTTAGGCTTTTTGTTCCAGACCTGCGTACTATCCTCATCAAAAGGAAAACTCAGTTTGAGCGATTTTGAGAAAAAGGGGGCCCTCTTCGGGGTCTTCCAAATCTCTTTTTACAGCCTCCAACAGGAATTTGTGCACGGGAAACTAACTTCCCCCAAACCCTGAAACATCTCATCATGCAGGGATAACTGGGTTTTATCTTCTTTAATGTTCAGGGTGGTATGGACGGTCTTTAACAGGTCGTCTACCTCTTCTAGGGACAGTCTGCAGCGTGAAGATGAAGTTTTCTTCTCCTCATCCTCTTCCCCCTCTGAACCAGGGGAATTACTCCCCCCTCCCCCCCCCCCGTCCTCCGATTCACTGACCTCTTTAGGCACAGAAGTGGATGGATGAGGACAAGATGGTGAACTACCCCTATTGCTAGGCTGTGCAATCGGACGTTTGTCCAGATATGATCGGAACGACTGAAAAGAGTTTTTCCCCGGAAAGAGCCGAGTAACTGCTCGGGTTGGGTCGCGGATGCCGCTGGGGACATTTCCTCTTTGACCAACTCCGCTATACAGGTCCTACATAATGGTCCAATAATCCCTAAGCGTATTTTTACAATACGGACATTTCCTTTTACAGGAAGGGGAGGAATGCTCAGTTTTCTCCTTGACCTCTGCCTGAAATACACCAAGCCGCCCAAACATACACATAAAAACATATACCACCTCAGGGTGCCCTTCCCCATAGCCCGTAACACAGAAATAGTGACAACACAAACCATCCACAAAGCCTCACACAGGGGAGGAAGAGATGGAATACACATGGCCCAAATGAATAAAGACAGGGACCTCTGCCCCTGCTTACCTGGATGGTGTTAGCGGCTCCTGCTACCTCCTCTGGATCCATCCCTGCCGAGGCTCCAGCGGCTTTATATTTGATTTTCCCGGTCCTGTCCCCGCTGCAAGGACCGGAAATCAAACTAGCTGAGGCCGTCTACTCCCCCTGTGCTCCAGCGGCCGGAACCGGAAGCCGCATGCACCGCCAGAAGTCCCGCCCCTGGCCGAAATGACACGCTCACCACCCCGGGACCCGGAAAGTGTGGAGGCATGGGATGCAGGGACAATCCCGCTGAACACTCTCCTGGTGAAGCTCGCAGTCCCCATCGCAGTCCACACCAGCCAGTCTAGGAGAGAGCGGGACACCCAGCAGCCTCAACCCTTGCCGGATCTGAAGAGGAGGGAACACCGGAGCACCCCTCTCCAGTCGGGGGGGGGGGGCTAGGCTGGCGTCAAAAAGCCGCACAGGTATGCCCTTACCATCCACACCTGGAGAGAGCGTAGCACACCCTTGATTCCCTGCAGCACTTCCACCATGGTGGAGGAAACACAACTGAGGCCATGGTGGAAGTAACCGGCCTTTAAAGAAACTGAGTGCAGTGGGAAAATGGGTGGAGCTGCGCTCTCTCCAGGTGCTGTCCTGAAAGACGAGGGGAGAAAACTAAAAAGGCAATGCACCTCAATACAGGGACCAATTACAAAAGGTGCCACCACCAAAACCTCCTACAAGTAAAACTGGACGAAAGTGTGCTAAGAAAAAATAGAGAATGCCAAGCATGACCCCCTAGTGAAAACAAACCTACCTCCCACTGCCGGAAAGGGATGCTGCAGGCCAAAAGGCCCCTGGACGGGAACAGAGTCCGGTCACTGGGCGCAAGTGGGGATCACCCACTGGCCACCCACACGGAATGGGCACGATGCGGCGGACCCCGCCAAGGCTAAGGGTAGCTCGCATCTGTCGGCCGTGCTGGGGAAAGTTCAGGATTCTGGATATCCTCTATGCCCCAGCCAGCTTCTTGATAGCAGTCTTCATCAGATATCTTGAGAAAAGCAGTGAAAAATGGGAAACCGCAGATCCCATAAGGGAACCAGGTCTAACTCCTTGCACTAGGCATAAAAAAATGATATGCTATACAGAGCAGGGGGGTTATATGCTGTAGTGAGGATGGCCCCCTGGGAGGGGTCAGCTTGCTTTCTTTCTATTTGCCTAGTCTACTCCTAGTAGGATGTGCATAAACCCCACTTGTCAAATGAAGGGCTGCGTCTGTCAGTGAACGTAAGAGAAATTAGCAGTTGTGAAGGGGACAAAAAAACCTGCCATTAGAATTATGTGAATTGCAATAAATGCTATACAAACACCACGTGGCATCTGCCAGTGAGTAGAATTCATATAACAATGAGTGGGAACAGTGGTTGCTGATAGGAGAAAAAAGTAGGAATACCACCGTATGAATATAACGAAGCAGAGTTAATACTAAAACACCATGTGACCACTAATAATAATAAATTAATCCCAAGCACAGAGACCCAAGGGATTTAAAGAAAGCAAGGTTAAGGAGAAGGAGTATAGTTCTCCCAGTGTGGTGCAGAAAACGTCAAGAAATACCATAGGTGCGTGAAGACAAATGCAAACCAGTGAATAAGAAGGATCAAAAAAGGAGGCAAGTAAGTGCTGCCTAGTGTAAGCCTACTGACATAGTTCACACTCACCTTCCCGGATCTGCCGAAAGATATAAGCACCAGAAAAGTCGATCAAGATCTCACCTGGATGAAAGATGAAATCCCTCAGGATGCAGCCGGCTAAAGTAGCCTAAGGACTGGCCAAACACACCCCTCCAGCGTCACAATGGCGGGAAAACGCCAAGGGGCTCATTTAACCCTAATTGCGGCAAAGGATCGGAGCCATACTGTTGGCTAAATATGCACATGGGGCTGAGAACGGCGGACTGCGCAACTTATCGTGCTGTGCATAAGGTGAGAACAGTTGCGCGTGCCCGAGGGACCCCGTGCCCAACACGTCATCATTTCCAGTGCATGCACATGCGCAGTCTCCGCATAGGGTGGAAAAACAATGAGACACCGAGCCCAACGGCGGAAGCAAAGGTCCATGGACAACCGATGACATCAACCCAGAAGAACCACAGACTGGGCAACTTGCCAAAACACAAACATGATATCCACTGGGGGTGGTCGTGTCACAGACAGGCTCACAACCCCCTGGGCAGGAACCACATGGAGACAAAATAAAAATAAAATATGAAAAAACAAAAAGTATATATAAAATATAGAAAAACGAACAGGGATTTTATTGTAACTTACGGTAAAATCCTTTTCTCTGAGTTCACTGACAGACGCAGCCCTTCATTAGACAAGTGGGGTTATGCTAATATCACTAGGAGTAGACTAGGCAAAATAAAACAAAAGCATAGGTTGGCCCCTCCCAGGGGGCGTCCTCACCTTAGTATATAACCCCCTGCTAGACAATAGCATATCAGTTCGTAACAAGCCATACAAACTCAACAGAGGGGTGGGTGCTGCGTCTGTCAGTGAACTCAGAGAAAAGGATTTTACGGTAAGTTTTAATAAAAACCCTTTTACTCTTACGTTCACTGACAGACGCAGCCCTTCATTAGACAGATGGGGATGTCCCAAAGCTGTGTCAATCAAGAGGGGCGGGTAAACTATAACAACTGTACCCAACAAAAAAAGCCCTCTCGGGCGGCGCCAGTCGCGCCTACACTGCCGCTTGCAAAACTTTGCGGCCAAAAGCAGCATCCGCAGATGCTGAAACATCCACTTTGTAAAACGTAGTAAACGTGCGCACTGAGGCCCAAGAAGCCGCTTTGCACACCTGAGACACCGAGACCCGGTGTCTACAAGCCCAGGAAGTACTAACTGCCCTGGTGGAATGAGCCGTGACTGGGAAAGGGGGAACCTTGCCCCGAACTCATATGCATGAGTCACGGTCTTCCTGATCCAACGAGAAATGGTAGCCGACGAGGCCGCCATGCCTTTGCGCGAACCTTCCGTCAGCACAAAGAATCAGACTTCTGAAAGGAAGCTGTAGAAAACAAATACACCCGCAAAGCCCTCACCACATCCAAAGAATGCAGTTCAAATTCTTTGGAATGCGACGGGTGCGGACATAATGAGGGGAGAACAATATCCTCATTCAAATGAAAAGAAGAAACCCCCTTTGGAAGGAAAGAAGGGGAAGGTCGCAAAACCGCCTTGTCCTTATGAAGGACCAAGTAAGGAGACTTGCAGGATAAGGCTGCCAACTCAGACACCCGCCTAGCGGATGTAACAGCCACCAGAAAAGCCACCTTCTGTGACAATAGTTGCAAGGGAATGTCCCTGATCCTCTCATATGGTGGCTTCTGAAGTACAGAAAGCACCAGATTCAAATCCCACGGTGCCAAAGGCGACTGTATCCGAGGAGCCACATGACGTACCCCCTGTACAAATGTACGGATCAGCGAGTGTGATGCCAAGGGTCGTTGAAAAAGGTCAGTGCCGAATTCTGACCCTTAAGCATACTTAACGCCAGGTTCTTGTCCAGTCCCTGCTGCAGAAAAGTCAGCACCATGGACACCGCATAAGAGCGGTGATTTCAACCACCCGCCTCACACCAGGCAATATAGGCCTTCCAGGCCCTATAATAAATCTTACGTGAAGTACACTTGCGTGCTTCAATCATAGTAGGGATCACGGAGTCAGAGACACCCCTATCCCTCAACACCTGGGACTAAATAGCCAAGCCGTCAAAGCCAGCTAGGGTAGAGCAGGGTGCAAGATGGGTCCCTGAGACAGTAGGTCTTCGCGAAGTGGAAGACGCCACGGGACATCTGCCACCATCCGTACCAAGGACGTCGAGGCCAATCCGGAGCTACCAGTATTGTCGGGATTTCCTCTGCTTCTATCCTGCGCAGAACCTGCGGCAGAAGCTTCAGAGGAGGAAAGACGTACACAGTAGGCGATACCGACCCCAGGGTGCCACCAGTGCTTCCGTGGCGACCGCCAATGGATCTCTTGATCTGCACACAAAGGTCTGTACCTTGTGATTGAATTTGGAGGCCATGAGGTCCGCCTCTAGCGTGCCCCTCTTGAGGCAAATCTGGCGGATTACTTCTGGATGTAGGGACCATTCCGCCTGATCCAGAGTCCGGAGGCTGAGAAAGTTTCGCCTGCCAGTTTTCCACGCCTGGAATGTAGATTGCGGAGAGTGCTGGCACGTGAAGCTCCGCCCATCGCAGGATCAGAGCTGCCTCCGCGGCTGCTGCCGAGCTTCTTGTTCCGCCCTGATGGTTCACATATGCCACAGCCGTGGCATTGTCCGACTGAACCTGGACAGGAAGGCCTCGCAGCCTTACCGACCAATGGGTCAGACAAAGTCTGATTGCTCTCAATTCCAGTACATTTATCGGAAGGCAAGCTTCCTGAGCTGACCAACGACCCTGGGCAGAGAACTGACCCAGGACCCCTCCCCAGCCCGATAGGCTGGCATCCGTCGTTACTATCGATCAATTGAGGAGGAGAAAACATTATCCCGTTTTTAGGGCTGGAGCCCAAATCCACTAAATCAAGAACCCTCGGGACTGATGATCCAGCCTGGTCAGTCTGTCTAGGGATAGGGGAGATTTGTCCCATTGCGACAAAATCGCCTTCTGCAGGAGCCGAGTGTGACTCTGGGCGTAAGATATTGCTTCGAAAGACGACACCATGAGCCCCAACACTCGCATACAGAACCACAAGGAGGACCACTGGCATGATAACAGGGTTCGCACTGCTGCCTGTAGTATCAGGAGCTTGTTTGGCAGTAAAAACACCCTTGCCTGCACCGTGTCCAGAATCAGACCCAGGTATTCCTGAAGGCAGGATGGAGTCATTGCTGACTTCTGCAGGTTGATCAGCCAACCAAATTCTTTTAACGTGGACACCGTGATTATCACGTTCTCCTCCAGAGCTGCAGCTGCCTCTACTCTTAGGAGTAAATAGTCGAGGTACGCTACCACAGCGATACCCCTCTGTCTCAACAGCGCCAGCATCGGGACCATCACCTTGGTGAACACTCGGGGAGCCGAAGCCAGACAGAAGGGAAGTGCCACAAACTGGTAATGCAGATCCCCCCCCACTGCGAAACCCAGGAAACGCTGGTGCCTGTGACAAACTGGAACATGGAGATACGCGTCCTTGATATCCAGGGACGCCATGAATTCCCCTTGGTGCAGGGCGGCCACAACCAAGTGGATGGACTCCATCCTGAATCTTTTTGTCTTTACAAAGCAGTTTAGTGCCTTCAGGTCCAGGACTGGCCTGACACCGCCCTTTTTGGGCATCACAAAGATGTTTGAGTAAAACCAGTGAAATCTTTCCACCGTGGGTACCGGTACAACACCCCCTGTTCGGCAAGCGCCCAAACTGCGCCTAGAAGCACCTCCCGACGCCCCTAAGGGAGTCTTAAGTTCAAATGGAAGAACCTTTCTGGGGGTAGAGAGATGAACTCTATCCTGTACCCGAAGGACACTACCTCCAACACCCACCGATCGGTGATGCGGGCAGTCCACCTGTCTGCGAACCCCAGTAACCGCACCCCCCACCCGTGAATCGGGCGGGGGCAACCCATCATGCGGAGGCTGACTTATCCTTCGTTTTTTCAGACTTACGTTGCCAGGGCCTTTTACTGGGCTCAGCGAAAGCTTTACCGGACTTGAAGTCCTTACCCGCTGAGCCGGGCGCACAAAAAAACTTTTTCTGGCTTGAAGAAACAGGGCCCTGCCTACGGCGAAAATCTCGCCGTTTTGGCTCTGGAAGGAAAGTACTCTTCCCTCCCGTGAAATCCTTAATGATTTCATCCAACTGTGGGCCAAACAGACACCCTCCCTGAAAGGGGAGATCCGTTAGAGCTTTCTTCGATGCCTGGTCGCCTGACCAAGAGTGGAGCCATAGCACCCGCCTGATAACAATTGCAAAAACAGACATTTTTGACAGTATGGGAAGTAGGTCCAATGCAGTATCGCATATGTAGCGAAGACCTTCTTCCAAGTGCTGTGCCCGTTGCACCTCAGCCTGCGCACACTCACAAGTCAAACCAGAGTGTAATGTGGCAGCGCACTCGACAAGAGTTTGTGCCGCCATAACAGCTGCCAGAGCTGGCCGCTTGGCTGACCCAGCCAACAAGAACAGTGCCTTAGACACCAACTCCGTGCTGCGATCGGCCGCCTCTTTAAAGGACGGAGACCTCTCCAAAGGAATGGTCGTTGCCTTATTCAGACGGGCCACCGGTGAGTCCACTGCTGGGGAAGCCCACCTCTTAGTGAAACTATCCTCAAAGGGATAACGAACAGCAAAGCGTTTGGGCAAAGCAAAAGGAATTTTGCGGCCGCAGCCATTCCTTGAACACCGTCTGCTCAAAAACGTGATCATAAGGGTAGGCCCTGGGGGACCTGGGGGGCTTAAGCGACCCACAAATATATGCGGCTTCATGCGACTCCCCTGCTTGGTCAAGCCGCATGGACTCGTTAATATCAGTGACCAGAGCAGCCACTATCGCTTTGTCGCGTGAAAATGAAGCCCCCTGATCATCCTCCCCGTCTGAGGGTATCAGTTCATACTCTGATAGCTCCACGGGAGTTCCCGTGAACACCGAGGCACTCTCTGGTTCCGATTCCTCCCCCGAAGAATGATGGGGGGCGGGGGGCGTTTCTTGGGACCCCCCCGGAGTCGGGACCGAACCCGCCCGGGGAAAAAATTCACCAAACACAGCCCTCAGCTGTTCCAAGGACACCAGGGACCCCAGCGTGGATTGCTGCTCCGCAGGTACCCCTGCCATAGCACTGCCGGCCTCTGACATCCCAGACTTCCAGCACCCCCACTGTGTGACCACCACCTCTACCCCACCAATCAGCCAGGGAGACCTGGAAGGATTGCACCCACCGCTACCAGCACCCAGGGAGAGCCAGCTATACTTGCTGTTTTGATGCCTCTGCGCTGTGACCGAAATGAGCACTGAAAAACACTCCACTTCAAGAGCCTGCACCGCCACGTCTGCCAGCCACGCTGTCCTAGCGAAAACGGAAGTGCTTTTGCAGTTTTTATTACTTCCCCATAGTACCGAGGAAAGCCACTGGGGGCAGCCAGAGGACAGGCTGAAAACTGCATGGGCTACAGAAAAATGGCCGCTGCCATCCAAACATGCCGAGCTACTGCAAAAAAGGGATTTTTGTATAACTTACCGTAAAATCCTTTTCTCTGAGTTCACTGACAGACACAGCCTTCTTATGACACATGGGGTTATGCTCATCCTACTAGGAGTAGACTAGGCAAAAACAAACAAAAGCGTAGGTTGGCCCCTCCCAGGGGGCCGTCCTCACCTCAGCATATAATCCCCCTGCTCTGCATAGCACATCAGTTCGTAACAAGCTGTACAAAACCAACGCAGAGGGGTGGGTGCTGTGTCTGTCAGTGAACTCAGAGAAAAGGATTTTACGGTAAGTTATACAAAAAATCCCTTTTTCTCTTCCGTTCACTGACAGACACAGCCTTCTTATGACACATGGGGACGTCCCAAAGCTGTGCCAATCAAGAGGGGTGGGCAAACCATAACAAATGTACCCAACAGAAAGACGCCCTCTCAGGCGGCGCTAACCGCGCCTAAACTGCCGCTTGTAATA
>BLSH010397643.1:1339085-1385151 GCA_018402905.1 Glandirana rugosa | reverse complement strand
ATGTACTGGCGTGTATACGTCAACTTTAACCACTGGAAATAAGGGGCTATCCCTCTGTTCGTCGAGTACTCGTAAGTATAACAGGGAAGTTCCATGTTAAAGACCGAAACCTTGTATAGGGTGTCCTGGGTACTCCTCCCCTGACCCTATCTTCATAAAACGTCTCTCTACACTAAGTAAGTGAGTCCCGATGAAGTCGGCCCCAAACTTACTGCGGTGGAGTAAAAATTCGGAAAAAATAGACACATTAAATATATAACTTAAAGACAGACCACCATAAACAAAAAAGTTCATAAACAAACCGAACAATAGACTTGTCTAATGAAGGGCTGCGTCTGTCAGTGTACGTAAGAGTAATATAATAAACACCGATAACAAGCCAAACAAATACTTGAAAAAACAAATACCACCAGACAGAAATTCAATATATAAATTACACAGATAAAAAAGGCTTAAAAATGAGGTGGCGTCATTCAAACCCCGGCTGAAGTAGCCCTGAGTGAATGAATCACATCTCTCTGCAAAATACTTCTATCCCAGTCCCCTCCTCATGGGTCCTGTGGGATATGTTCCAAAGCCAGAAATTGTACCTTGAAGGGACAATATGAATGCTCATGAGCTGCTTGTCTCCCTATCGGGGAATAAAGGTCACCAATTTCAACTGCATATGTGCGGTCATGTATCCGTCTCCAAAATTCCCTGATAGTCTTCCCTATGTAGAAGGCCATGCATTCACAGGTCATGAGATACACTATCCACTGGGTCTGACAGTTACATTTCTTGGGAGCAAACTTTTTACCATTAGGCAAAATAATATTTTTGTTGATATTGAGGTATTTACAGTAGAAACAAGTCCAAATTGGTTCTGACACTAGGTCCAGGGAAAGTGTAGCAACTTACCTTTCAGTGAAGAGGCTCGTCTGAAGATCATTGTTGGCGGAGGTGAAATAAATTTCAAAATAGTGGGATCATGGGTTAGCAGATACCAATGCTTCTGCAAGATAGATTTAATCTGCGTGTGTTGGGAATTGAACTAACCATGTTGCTAAGTTTTTTGGGCTTCTTGTGAAATAGTAATGAGTCCCGGGACTGACCTTTGATGCGATTGTAAGCCCTGACACCAAGAATTTTTTCTGTACCCTCAAGCACAATCTATCACATAGAAGCTTGGCTTCCATTTCAAAAGTTTCAGTATCGCTGCAGTTGCGCTTGAGTCGTAGGTAGTGGCCATAGGGGATAGAACGTACAGTTGTGCTCATAAGTTTACATACCCTGGCAGAATTTATGATTTCTTGGCCATTTTTCAGAGAATATGAATGATGACACAAACATTTCATTCACTCATGGTTAGTATTTGGTTGAAGACATTTATTATCAGAAAACCGTGTTTACTCTTTTTAAATCATAATGACAACAGAAACTACTCAAATGACCCTGATCAAAAGTTTACACACCCTGGTGATTTTGGCCTGAAAACATGCACACAAGTTGACACAAAGGGGTTTGAATGTCTATTAAAGGTAACCATCCTCACCTGTGATCTGTTTGCTTGTAATTAGTGTGTGTGTGTGTTGCTTTTGCTTTCCCCATGACTCAGAATCCAGAAACTTCAGTGCAGCACTGGGTGTTAGATGCAAAGGTCTGTCAGGAGTCCAGAAACTCATTGACCTTTTATACACACACACACACACACACACACACACACATTAATTACAAGCAAACAGATCACAGGTGAGGATGGTTACATTTAATATCCATTCAAACCCCTTTGTGTCAACTTGTGTGCATGTTATCAGATCAAAATCATCAGGGTATGTAAACTTTTGATCAGGGTAATTTGGGTAGTTTCTGTTGTCATTATGATTTAAAAAGAGTAAACACAGTTGATTGATATTTAATGGCTTCAGCCAAACACTAACTATGAGTGAAAGAATTTTTGTGTCTTCATATTCTCTGAAAAATGGCCAAGAAATCAAATTCTGCCAGGGTATGTAAACGTATGAGCACAACTGTGGGGCAGGGTGCGCACTTGTGGCGTGTAAAATCCCACTGCCCGCAGTGGGCTTAAAATAGAGGGAACTGGAAATGTATCCCTCATTGTCCTTTTGGATAGTGATGTCAAGAAAAGGGACCTGTACCTGATCATGTGTCATAGTGAATTGTAAATTCCAGTTGTTTTGGTTACATTTTGTCATGAATTCAAACAAGAGTTTCATCCCCATCCCATACGATGAAGATGTCATTGATTTACTCGAATCTTTGTGTTTTTTTCCTGCAACTTGGCTGAGTTGTTAACTACAGAGCTGCTGTTTGCGATGAGTGTTTGGTTCCTGACTGCTCTTTGAATCATATATTGAAGCACTGTGAGCCAGGGGCCAGGAGCACCGAAGAGGAACCCAATAAGAGGAGGATCTGGGCTGCTCTGTGCAAAACCACTGCCCAGAGCAGGTAAGTATAATATGTTTGTTATATTTAATAAAAAAAAAAAAAAATTTAGTATCACTTTAATTTCTGATAGTCACGCATGATTTTTAATAATAATTCAGAGTTTAAAGAGATTTTAATCAGATCAGAGGGAGATAACAGATTAGACTGTTAGACCAATCAGGGCAAGGGAGGATTTGAAAAGCACCTCAGGTCTCTTATCCATTGGCATTATTAACAGTAGGAAATTCTTACCCTTCGGGGATCTGTTGAGGCAGTCAATAGCTAAATCATCCTCTGGGACTACTCATTTCTTCACAAATTAGTTCTTTAGGAGATAGTGTTAATCAAAGCGTACAGGATGTTGCCATCACCATACAGAATGTCTTCCCCAAGGGAGTGTATAGGAAGGGTCTTAGACAGTTTGCGTTTTTTAAGGGAACTCATACTGGTGACCTTAGGTCAGAAAGCTTTTGAGGGCATTATTACTAAACATGTCCTTAGCTTATCAGTCAACAACAAAACAGTTTCACAGAGAATAAGCAGGAGAGGCTCCTCCTGCAACAAAAACCTCAGATTCATAGTTAAACAGCTGCTAGCCTATTTTTTCTTCCTCCTCGGCAGTCCACTATCCTCTTTTGGGTAGAAGACCCCTGCCAGAGTTGTATCAGAAATGGAACATGACAGAGGAGGAGGAGGGGGTCGCTTACAACCTTGAGGACTCTTATAAGGTCTGCAATTAGTCCCATGAGGGCAGACAGATTCAGCAAAATCCTCTTCACTTAGGCAACAGGAGTGTGGGACACCAGACAGAACAACTGAATTGTCTGATGAGGGAAGAGAGTCAGATGGGGCCACCTAAGTTAACTATCTGAGGCAGAATCCCCAGGGCTAGTTACAACCCCCAATGGCCCCCCACTGGTTGCCAGTGCAAAATTAGAACCCTTTCCCTGTCCCTGAAATGACTTCCTGAATTGCCCCCACACTGTTTTGGTAAATCTTACAAAAGGTTTTGGTAAACTTTAGCTTTAACTTTAGGTTCCCAAGTAGCTACTACAGTCGGTGCCCGGGTTACAAACAAGATAGGAACTGTAGGTTTGTTCTGAAGTTGAATTTGTTTGTAAGTTGGAACAGGTATATTTTTTAAGTGCAACTCCAGCCAAAAGAATAATTTAAGTTTTTTGTATAGCATAGGAAAGAGATAACACCCCTGTAAGGTTTGTTTTGCGGTCTGTGTTTTTGTTTAGAAGATTTCACCTAACTTTGTCCCTATGACAATTGGATTTTGAAAATTTTGAGTCCTTTTGGAAACAAGGATTGGTGATAAAGCTTCAGTGTAGCCACCTCTTTCCCACGGTAACTCTTACAGGAGTGAATTTCCCTTCCTAGGGGTAGATTTCCATGCACTTCCTGTTGTATCCCTCCGTTTGTAAGTCGGATGTTTGTAACTAGGGGACCACCTGTATTCCGTTACTAGTTCTTTTAATTTTCTATCAATACCTGTGATTTCTTTGTATCGCTGGGAAGAAGCAAACTTCCATTCTCCCTATTGAAAGAACGTGTCTTGGTTTTCACAGGCTCATTGGATTCACGGTAAAGCTTGACAGGAGGTGGTTTCGTAGCTTTCTGTAACAGGTTATAAACTCCAACCGTAAGACTGACATCATTACCCAACTTCAATGAGAGTCTGCAGTGAATGAAAATAAAAAAACGGTGAAATGACATCTCAGAAAAAATGCTTTACTTAAAAGCTTGTCACACACTGATCACACTACAGTGGGTTTTCTGATGAACTAGCCAAAACTCAAGCAGCAGGTGGCCTCGTCATCACCCCACCACCCAACATCCTTCAATTGGAAAATCTGGGTGGATAATTTTTCAGTAGGCAGTGACTGCAGCCATTGTCTGTAGAGCTAACTATATTCTGACAGCTGCCTGATGGAATAAAAACAGATTTGTCCATCTGCATTTAGTGTAGTAGGAATATAGAAACTTGTAAATTCCATATATTGGTGCACAGTACAAGACACTCACTAGATATTCATAGATCCTTGGTTATTGACTGCTACCTTTAGGTGACTGAACTTTCTTGCAAAAGCTTTGCTGGGCATGTCCACCCTGGTCTGAGTCCTCACTTTTTTTTTTTTAGCAAGCAATGCAGACTAACTGGAAAAGAGGGGAGGGTGCCTGTGTCTTGTAAACATTTCTATTATCTTAACCATACAGTATAAAACAAAGGTTGAATATTCATATACCATGGGATGTCCCTAAGCAATAAAACACCAACCACATGCATACAGAACATTGTTAGCAAGCAACAAAACAAACAAGGGTCAAAGACCCAACTCGTCAGTAGAAGCCTAGACATCCTCTTGATAAAGCTTGGGCAAAGTATAAGGCTTCATGCACATGGGACTTAAAAAAAAAACGTCCAAAAACATCAGTAGCTTATCAGGGATGTTTTCAGCTTTTACCAGCGTTATTTTACCACCGTTTTTTCGTGTTTTTAAAGGGCCAGCAGTTTTTTTTTTAAATTGGTCTAAAACGTCCAAAAATATTGGGGATTGACGTTTTTGAAAATTTTTAAGTGTTTAAACATTTTTACAGCTGAAAAACGTCCAAAAAACCCTCAGCTCTTGGGTTTTTTTTACAGCTCAAAAACGTCACTGCTAAAAACAGCTGATAACAGCCTGTGTGTGCATGAACACATAGGATAACATGATGGAGGGTTTATTGACTGTAGAAAAAAACGTCTGCAGCTGAAAACAGCTGCTGAAAAACTGTCAAAAAACGTCCTGTGTGCATGAGGCCTAAACAAAAACCAGGTTGTAGCCTTACTAAGCTGGGCAACAGATGTAACCAAATGTAAAAGATTGTGCTGGAATCTTTCATTCAAACATTGCCTACAGATACCAAACAATGGATAGTACAACAGTTTCAATATACCCAATGGTTTCAAACCAGACTGTTAACCAATGACCCTCCAATTCAGGGTTTCTCAACCAGGGTTCCGTGGAACTCTAGGGTTCCTCCAGAGGTTGCTAGGGGTTCCTTGAGCAATGGTCAATTTATACCTCTCAGATAAATTCCAAATGAAATCATTGATCTTTTTAGCCATCTGTAAGGGGTTAATTCTTCCCAATGACCACAAGTTTAAGCAGTATTCTTCCCATTGAGCATCCACTAATGTATCATGAGATGTAGATTTTTAATTTTTAGCAGGGGTTTCCCCAAGATCAGAGAATTAGTTCAAGGGTTCCTCTGTGTTGAAAAGGTTGAGAAAGGCTGCTCCAATTGAGATCCTACCCTCCACTTAAAATAAAAATATTTTAAGCTTTAACAGCCAAGGTCTCCCCTCTTTCCATCATCTGCTAGTTGTTAGACTGACTACCATCTGTCTGTTTCTTCATTCATGTCCACCCTGACCTAGCACTGATATTTGATTCTCTAACTATACTGACAAACTGTAAGCTGTCAATTTTGGCTAAATGTCAGGCCAAATGTTGTGGCCATTTTCATTGTTAACTGCATTCTTACATCAAAGAAATTAAACAAAAAAAAAAATTGTGCTGCTCAAAACGCCTCCCAAAATGTACTTCCATCAGCTCTTCTCCCACAGTGGGTGCCAGCCCCTGCATGGGCACGTCTCACTCCATGAAGAAAAATTAGGTGGCACACACCGCACAGATCAACCACATCTACTGATGAGCTGACAGAGGCATGTTTGCATTCTTTCGAGTCCTGATTAGAATTAGTCTGCCTATGTTAAGCCACTTGTTACCATAAAAGTACAACTGTAGTAATAATGTGATACCTACGTAATCATGTGTATAAAAACCTTCAAATGCGTCATAATAAAGCAGAACAGTTATTTGGAAAGATGCTGAGTGTATCTTGTGTCTGTTCCCTACTGCAGCAGTTATTAATTTGGAACCACTAATCAATATGAGGATATGAGTTGCCTATCTATAAAATTCCAGGTCAGATGGCGAGCTTTGCCTTAGGAGGGTTATTTACAGGTGACCCTGAGAATCCGAAACAAGGAGCTTTAGACTATCCGGGAATTTCTGATAATCAGCCAGCTGATATAAGCCTTTTGCTTACATTTGAGTTATCAGACTTCCCCCGATCGGTAAGGCATTTTCAGGACAAAGGGTACCCATTTTACACCCCTTAATCGAACTGTATTGATTGGTGGTTATATGTTATGTCGTCACTGTATACTGTCCATCAAAGTGTTATAGATAAGAAAGGGAGGAATAGTGCTGTTCACAGGTTATATATGAAGTACACATCTGCTAGATAAAGTAGTTTAGAGGCAAGAGGGTATAGGCACAAGTAGAGAAGAGAGAAGACTGGCCAGTCATGGGCATTAAATTAGGTAAGGGAATGAAGGGTAAGAGACCTTCAAAGAATGCCCAGCGCAAGAGGAGCGCTATAAAATATATGAACCGAAGGTTCAGACAGAAAGGGACATTGTGATGTTCAGTTGTGGGATAAATTTAGGGTCAGGCACTACAACTAGTAAATTCTAAAACAGAATACTTTATATGTTGTCAGAGAGGAAATATGGGATGAGCTACATTATGTGAAGTATGGGATTACAGTACAAGGGATATCAGAACAAAATAAGGAAAGCAGAATTTAGGGAGGTAAAACTCAATTTAAGCAGGGAAATATTAAAGAAAGTTAAAAGAAAGTGATAGAATGATATGCATGTGTTGTGTACAAATGGGAAACGTAAGAGATTTTAGAGAGATAATTGTGTATATGTGTGAATGTTGGAACCTTTAGTCCCACATCATGTTCGCCCTGTGCAGCTGTGACCCCCTCTCAAAGAATGTGCATTAGTGGCAAGGACACCCATGATATGACTACACACCTATATCATAACAAAATGTGCCCAGTGAATTAATCTAATGATAAACAATGTGATCACAATTATTTTTAATCTGTTTTCCAAACATGTTAAAATGAAGGTTACATTTAAACGCGTACATAGAAAATTTCACAAAGTAAAGAATTAAGTGAAATATCCTTTGATAGTGGAAACCGTGCATTAAAAAAAAATAAAATTCAAAAAATATTAGGATTTTTTGACTTACCGTAAAATCCTTTTCTCTGAGTTCATTGACGGAAGCAGCCTCTCATTCATGACATGTGGGGTTATGCACCTTTCACTAGAAGTGGACTAGGCAGAACGTAGTTCATATAAAAGCAGACACAGCCCCTCCCAGGGGGCAGTCCTCACTTGGTATAACCCCTCCTGCCTTGCTCAGCAACTCCGTTCGTAACAAGCAGTACAAACTCAAAGAGGGGTGGGTGCTACGTCCGTCAATGAACTCAGAGAAAAGGATTTACGGTAAGTCAAAAAATCCTATTTTCTCTTTCGTTCATTGACGGACGCAGCCTCTCATTCATGACATGTGGGGACGTCCCAAAGTAGTGTCAAAGAACGAGGGGTGAGTAACGCAACAACTGTACCCAACAAAAGAATTCTCCGGGAGGTGCCAGACGCGCCTCACACCACCGCCTGCAAAACTTTGCAGCCAAAAGCAGCATCCGAGGACGCTGCAACATCAACTCTGAAAAACTTAGAAAAAGGTGTGCACAGAGGCCCAAGTAGCCGACTTGCACCCCGAGAAACCAACGCCTGATGTCGGAAAGCCCAGGAATTACTAATCGCCCTGGTAGAGTGAGCCATGACCAGAAAGGGGGGCTCCTGGCCCCTAACAGTATACACACAGGTCACAGTCCGATATATCCAATGGGAAATAGTGGCCGACGAGGCCGCCAGCCCCTTCTGCGGACCAGCCACCACGACAAAAAGCACACCCGACCTCCGAAAAGAGGCCGTAGCCCCAGAAACACCCGCAGAGCCCTAACCACATACAGAGAGTGCAAGGCAACCTCCTTAGGATGAGACAATCACGGACACAGCGAAGGGAGGACAATGTCCTCATCTGTGTGCAAAGAAGATACCACCAGCCAGCCCAGACATCCGCCTGGTGGATGTAATAGCCAGCAGAAAAACCACCTTCTGCAAGAGCAGCTGCAAAGAGATTTCCCTGATATTTTCAAAAGGTGACTTCTGAAGCACTGAGAGGAGCAAATTAAAGTCCCTTGATGCCAAAGGCAACCGTACCTGGGGGGTGACATGCCGAACCCCCTGTACAAAGGTACGAATCAAGGAAAGCGTCGCCAAGTGATGCTGAAAAAGGATCGCCAGGGCAGAAACTCAACAGAGTGCTCAATGCCAGCTTGTGGTCAAGGCCTTGTTAACAGAAGGCCAGCACCCGAGCCACTGAAAAGAACGGGGTTCCACACCCCCGCCTCGCACCAGGCAATGTAAGCCTTCCAGGTGTGGTGGTATATCTCACGTGAAAAGGACTTACACGCCTTGAGCATGGGGGGAATCACCGAGTCCGAGACCCCTCGATCCCTTAACCCTGTGATTCAACTGCCAGGCCGTTAAAGCCAGCGAGGACAAAGCAAGAGGTGCAAGATGGGGTCCTGGGAAACAGATCCTCGCGAAGTGGGAGACGCCAGGGAGCATTCACCACCAACTGCACCATGTCGGCATACCCGGGCGTCCGGGGCCAAGAGAATGGCCGGTATTTCCTCTGCTTCTATCCTGCTCATAGACGCGGGAGCAGCATGAAAAATATAGCCGCAAGGGCACCCGCCGCGTGAGCCAATGGGCCCCTCGCTCAGCTCACGAAGGTCTGTACCTTCCAAGTCGGCCGGGGTGCCAGCCGAACCATGACTGGCGTACCCTACCGCAGACAGGTTTTCCGGAACACAGCCGGATTCAGGGACCATCCCCCCTGAACCAACCTCACACGACCAAGGCAATCACTAGCCAACTCTCGAGGCCTGAAATGTAAGTGGCGAAGATCACCAGCACGTGAAGTTCTGCCCACCGCAGAACGAAAGCCACCTTCGAAACAGCAGCTCAAACAGGACAAAACTACAGCCTCCCTGACCAGCGGGAGAGGAAAAGCCAGATGGCCTGAAGATCAGGAAATGCATCTGGACACGAGACTCCTCCTGGGACCAGCGACCCTAGGCCGCCAACACCCCCAGGACTTCAGCCAGGCAGACTGGCGTCCGTATTGACCACCGTCCGAAAACAACTTTCCCAAATGCAGGGCCGGGGCCCACAACCACCATAGTAGTGAGGATCTGGCCTGGCGGTCCAACCTGATCAACCAAACCAGGGATGAGGAGGACTTGTCCCACTGCAGAACAACACCTTCGCTGCCGAGCAGAAGTTTGACACTGCGCAAACAGGACCGCCGGCAGGGAGGAAAACCAGAGCCCCAGAAACCACCTGCAAGGGGCAGGGGGAACCACTTTAGGGACATCGGGGACCGACCCGCCAACTAAAGCGCCTGTGCTTGGTCATAGGAAGGAGAAAACCTCCTTCCGGACTGAATCTCAGATCAGACCCAGAACCTCCCAATGGTGTGACAGAGCCAACACCGATTTCAGGAGAAGTAGCACCCGGGACAGACTCCCACGGCGCACGCCTGGTGATTGCCACCTCGTCCCTCAGGGCTGGAGCCAACTCAGCCCGCTAGGGCAGGTCAGCCAGATCCACCGTGATGCGCAGAAACCAGGCAAAACCGGGAGAGCTATAACCGTATAGTGAAGCTCCAATACCGTCAAGGCGCAGGAAACGCAGGCGTAGGGCACACAGGGTTATATGCAGATGCGCCACTGCCCTGTCGAGATAAGCCAGGAAGAAGCCCTGGTGCGCCACCATCATGGTGGCCAGACATACACGTACCAGGCAGTGGAGGGGCACCGAGTCATACCGCCCGGGCCCCGTTCTCCTCCGACCATAATCAGGTCGGAGTAAATCAGGGTACGCACCGAGGACGGGACAAAGGTATCGACCCCTTGATGAAGCTGGTTCCTAGCCAGGCCGGCGGTCTGCCCGGGAGGACAGGAATGAAATCCCAGTTTGTACCCAGACCAAATCACCCAGCGGTCCAAAATTCAGAAAAGTAATCGACCGCAGGCATCCCCCCACCCAAACCGTGGGTAGGGGCAACCCTTCCGCTGAGAAAGACTTGCCTCCTGGCCTGTCCCACCTATGCTGCCAGGGACACTTCCACGCACCTATGGGATCCCTGATGGGCATGGGGCCCTAGCCCGATGGCGGAAGGAACGGAGTAAAAGAGAGCTCTTCTGGGCCGCCAAGGAGTGCCCGTGTAACAGGGCTGCCTAACTCCTGGCTCCAAGAGTTCCTGGCTCCTAGTTGAGAAGGGAAGACTGCCAGGGTTTGCCTAACCGACAGGACCCTACCAAAGCAGACATCTAAGCCCCGAAGGAGCCGGCCAGCGTGCCCCACCCATGCAGGAGGAACCCCGCATAAGCAGCATTGCGGTGCGAGAGCTCAGCCTGTTCCGAGAGCATTTACAACACCCGAGTGGAACCAATACCGGGCGAAAGCTGACCCTGCCAGAACAACCCAGATCTGGCAGCAGACTCGGAGCTCCTGTCAGCCGAGCCTAAGGGCAGCGTGCTATTAAAGGACGGTCATCAGCATCTGCATAGTTTTCAACATACAGTGCAAACTTGCAGCAGGTGACACCTGGGAATCAAACTCATGGAAGCAACTGTGGAAGGTAGATGAGCCAACCACTACCTGCCCAGCTGAGCCCCCGAGATCGTGGTCACCACGATCAGGCGAAACATAGTGGGTACAACCACGGGCCGCCACGTACAGGAAAAAAAGGGGGGCTGAGACCACTCCCAGTCCCCGCAGCCGCACTCCAAGTAGGGCACCCCTCCCTGCAAGGGACTAGCCATAATCCCCCAAACGGGAACCAGTGACCCCCGACAACGGGAGAAGGGGGCCACTGCCGGGCGAACCTGGGCCGGCCCGCCTGTGATGCGGGCCAGGCTACACTCTACAAGAAGTAACATGTCCGAGAGCACAGGACAACCGCCACAGCGCATCCACTGACGACCAAGGCACTGTCTGGTGCCTTCCCATGCGCCGCAGTAGTCGCGGCATACCCACCATACTACTCGGGGAACACCAGGACACACCAATCGATATCCCAAGGAGGTCCCCGATCTAGGAGGGCCCCCGTCAGGGTCCGACTCATCCCAGAGGCAGGAGGGGGGTACGGACCGCCATACGCCCAAGTCCCCACCCGGGCAACCCAGGACCCCCTCGCAGTCCCTAAGCGCCACGTAGAGGTCCAGTGGGGAGGCACCTGCATCGGCTGCCAATGTAACCCACCCTGGTAAGATGGCCCGCAAACTGGGACCTGTAGTACCATGAGACCAGGCACCCCCCACCAACACTCCGCAGGACTCCCACAGGAAGGTAACCCTGGGGGGACTCACCAGCTGCCCGCTCTGCCGCTGCCCACCACTGCCTTTTCCCTGCATGTGCTCCTGCCAAGGCAGGCCTGTGCACACCAAACCTTCCCCACATGTCATACAGGGTTGTGATCAGTATCAGCTACTGTGCGGGGGTAAACCAGCACCAGAAGGCCAGGGAACCGCCCCCCACACACATACAGGCTGGACTGAAAATGCATGGGCCACCAAAGGATGGCTGCCCTGCACACTAGAGGCCAAAACATGCGGCCGGCCACAACAAAATGGCGGCCGCGCTCAGCAATAGAGGCCGAACATGCGGACGGCTACAGGAAAATGGCAGCCTGACCACCGCAAAATGGCACCGGTCGCGACAACCAACCATGCGGCTGGCCCTGCTGAAGGTAAGGGGCGCCCCTAAGGGCCCCCATGTCCCAGGGGACCCCCGGAGGGGGTGGGGGGGAAAGAGCAGCGGTCATACAGCATGGGAGGGGGGTGAAGAAAAAAGGGGGAACCAGCCCGTCAGCCAAACACCCGGGGGGGGGGGGACACGCCTGCCCTCCCCACACCCCGGGGGGAGCGGGGGGGCGTACTTACCCATCCAGACGGGCACAGCAGGTTGCCAACTGAGACAGACCTGCCACCCCGCTGGTTTGGGGGGAGCTGCGGCCATGCGACACGCGTAAAGCGAGCCCGAGGACCTGGTCCTAAGTGCGCTGGCGGGGCGTTTAACCCGCCGGCCGCCCCGCCTGCAGCTAAAGGTCGGCTCGCGTCTCAGGGAAACTACCTGGATCTACGATATCCAACCTGTCACCCAGCCGGCTACTTGATTGCATTCTTCATCAGAAATCTTGAGAAAAAAGAAAAAAATAAGAACGGGGAACCGCAGATCCCAGCAGGGAGCCAGGTCCTACTCCTTGCACTAGGCAGAAAAAAACTGAGTTGCTGAGCAGGGCAGGAGGTGTTATACCAAGTGAGGACTGCCCCCTGGGAGGGGCTGTGTCTGCTTTTAGCTGAACTACATTCTGCCTAGTCCACTCCTAGTGAAAGGTGCATAACCCCACGACAATGAATGAGAGGCTGCGTCCGTCAATGAACGAAAGTGAAAAAGGAAATTAAGAAAAATGTCCTCCTTTAAGGAAATGTATCTGTGGATATATATTAGAATGAGGGTGTGATATTGAGATTATCACTGGAGTATTAATTTGGAGTTTAACAATTTTATTAATAATATAGGTATATTGTAATACCTTGATGTGCGGTCCATGATGTGAGAGTAATTAATAAAAAATTTAAATATAACAGACCCATCACATAAAGTCCACACACCCTGTTAGGATGGATGCCACCTGCAGCCAGCTGTTTTATAGTTTTTGATTAGGCCGAGGGCTTTCTGTTCTGTCATATACAGATTGTTGGTTCTTTTGTTTTTATTTTTGAAATCCAAAGCAGAATGCGTGGATTATGAAATAATGTGCCCCTTTCCCTTGTAAGTGCAGTGTTATAAGCAGAAGAATACTTTAGATTTATGGACATCTCTGCATGACTGCTCTGTATTATCATTTATTATGTTATGGTATCAGGAAAATAATGTCAGATGGAAACTAAGGACTTGTGTTATTTTGCTAAAGCTACAAACAGAGCAAGCAATGCGAAATTATTTTGCCAGGAAAGAGTTGTCTTTTTGAAACATCAAACTGGAGTTCTTACACAAACAGCGTGATAGGAAAACAAGCCATTGTAATTTATATATGCAAGTTGGACTCCGTAGTGAAGGGTTCATCCCAATATATCAGAGTAGTAGTAGCAAAGTGCTGCTACGTTTACAAAGTTACAGACATTATTTTGGTCAAATATTTAATTTTTAATGGTCCCACATTTTGCGCAGCAAATATTGCAAACAGCTAAACTAAATATTTGTCTAATGAAAGGTTTAAAATATGAATTTGTATTGTTTATGTACAAATCTAACAATGAAAAATGCGTACATTTGAATCCAGCCACTTTATTTGCCTCTATTGGAGGAGGTTGGAGACAAAGAAAGCCACATGTGTTTATTGTTGACGTAGGAATCAGCTGCTGTTGGCCCAGAGCAGGACACACTCCCTGAAGACCCAGATATTTGTTTTTTGTTTTTTTTTTGGAGATTTGATCCCAGTTTTATACTGAGCATAGCAATGCCTATACTGAGTATGCAGTTTATCCCCCAGAAGGATATTCTATATTCGGAGGCATTGGATCCTTCTCTCCCAGCTCAGCAAGCAGAGCTCCAAGCTTTAGCAAAGCCTGTGAGCTATCAAAAGTGTATATATTTATATAGATAGTAGGGAAATTAGAGAACTTTTGGTTCCATTAGAAGGGCTAGAAGTTGTTTTTACTTTGGCAGGTAAACCATTCACGTATGCCAAGTTAATTGATTGGCTGTCTTCAGCCATCCAGCTTCTTGCTGAGGTGGAAAATACTAACAGTAAAACTCACACATGGAAGCAGACCAGGCAACTAAGGATGCTGCATTACAGCCCCAGACAACTCAGATTTCAGACTTGTTCTGGCCAAGTATAGCTGGGATTAATAATTCAACTTTAAGGACCCCAGAAAGAGAAGAACAAGTGGTCCACAGGGGGCAACTTCTTATGAAACCGGACTTTAGAAAAAAGTGATCTTTTATGTCTGCCAGTCACTCTTTTCCCTCCAGCTTGACACATGGGCCGTGTCATCAGCCACAAGCAGTTATGGCTGCCTTCGTAAAGGAGTGTGGGATAGAACCAGGGTTCTCCACAGTTGTTTTTATAACATACCACTTCTTGTTTTACCTGTTACCAAAGGTGTTACCAAAAGCTGAACTTCCTTCCAGAGATTACAAGAAGATATATCCAGATGCCCAAATCAGGATTTTACAAGCATGCATTTTGTCTGTATGGACATGTTCTCTGGATGTCCAGTGGCAAATACTACTGCAAAGGCCACAGTAAAAAGTGTTATCAGAATTAGTTTGTAAGTACAGAGTATCAGAATCTACAGAGTAACTATTTTTATCGGAGAGTCCTTTCTAGAAGTTTTGAGTGTTTGTTTTTACACCCCCTACCATCTACAATGTAGTGGGAAAAGTAGAGTAAGAAACTAGAAAACTATTGCCTGAATGTTTTCTTATATTTTATGATGCCCTAAGGGGACATTGGACTCTCCCTATGAGATTTGGTTTGGAAGTGTGTTACTCACTTGCTTATTTTTTGTCTCAGTAGCTGAAGCCTCCACTTGAATCACAGAGAATGTTGCTGATCTTTTAAGGTTTTTGACAAATTAATTTATGTGTTTTCTCCCCAATTCCAGATCCAAACAGTTTAGGATCTCATAAACTAAAGCCAGGTGACTTGTGGATTGTTAAGAGACATTTATATATAAGGAAATGTTTGGAGTCTCAATACAGCGTCTATTCATGTACAGTTTTGCAAAAGTCAACTGGATCCACACCAGACACTGCAAAAATGACTGAATTAAAGAATCTCTGAGTTTGATTTGTTTCCCTCTTGGAATCACAGTCTAGAGTACTATTTATTCAAATGCTTTAATTGTAAGGGATATAAATATAGATGTATTTAATGGGATTTGAAATGTAGTTCAGCCATGTTGAAGTCATATTCGTCTTTTATACGTCTTCCATTTTATATAGAATTGTCTGTGTTTGCACTAGCTGATAAATCAGCATGCCATCAATTAAGCTAGAAGGCCATTCTGGCCACAGGAGTGTACAGCCAATACTCGAAATATTTCTTATCAATAATTCGTTTTTCACAATGAAAAGTCATTTTGTAATGAAAAGGCTTCTCAGCTATTAAATTCTCCACAATGGAGTTTTGCATTTTTGGCCAGGACTACCCCCACCTAAGCGTGTGGAGGTTCCAGGTTAAAGGTGGTAGCAGGTATGGTTAGTGATCAAAATATTGATCAAAAGAGGGGAGATTGTAAAAGAAATTTGTAAGCTCTGTATAGAATTGTATTCTATTTTGTATGTATTGCACACTGCACTCATTGTGCACATGGCACTAATAATGTTTTCATTACAGGTTTGCATTCTTTCGAGTCCTGATTAGAATTAGTCTGCCTATGTTACGCCCCTTGTTACCATACAAGTACAATTGTAATATTAATGTGATACCTACGTAATCAGGTGTATAAAAACCTTCAATTGCGTCATAATAAAGCAGAACAGTTATTTGGAAAGATGAGTATCTTTTGTGTCTGTTTCCTACTGCAGTAGTTATTATTAATTTGGAACCACTAATCAATATGGGGATAGGAGTTGCCTATCTGTAAAATTCCAGGTCAACCCCAAATGGATGCAGAGCTAGTCTTCTTGCTCTGAGTTTGAGGATGTTAGTGGGGAACCTTGCTTTCCTTGGTAATCAGGTTCCATTAGAGATTGGAACAACCTTACTCAGCCTGTGAGGTTGGCAGAAATTGTTACCACTCTCAATGAGAATGAGAGAAACAACTTTCACATTTCCAAGGCTGAGTTGGAAATCCACCAAGCTAGGGAATTCCTTGCTTGAATTGACAGATGTATAGAAAGACCAAGAGAAGAAGTCTGTTTGCTGCAGACCATCATGTTGTGTTGAAGAGATCCTGACTAGAACTTGGCAAAAGAAAAAGCCATGAATGATGCTGCCGTAAGGCCCAGTACCCTCATGGATAATCTAAGTGAGGAAAGTCTTTTTGATCTTAAAAGTAAAACTAAATGTAAAAACTGAAATTGAAAAAACAGACAGGCTCTTTATTGCAGAAGAGACATGCAATGTCTCTTCTGCAATAAAGTACACTCATCTACCTGTTCGCAATCCTCTGTGGAATGTACACTGAGCTGCACATGCGCAGCTCAGTTTACATTCCGGACACTGCCAGTGCGCCAGGATGACTGAACTTCCTTTGGAACCAAGATAAGCATGTGAGCCTTTAGCTCCACTTTAACGTCCAAGCATGGATCTTATGTAGGCAAGTTGGTCTGCTGGAAGCAAAACTTACCTAGACTATGTCTAGAATAAGGCCTAAGTATTCTAGAAGAAGGGAAGGATGCAGAGAAAAAAAATTAAGGTGGATTACCCATCCAAAGGCCTGATAGCTTTTTTTTTTTTTTTGAGGGAGAAAACTCCTTCAGAAGGTCATTTAGGGGTCATGTGACCTTAATGCCCCCAGTTTCTATGAGGGGGAGTAGGGGTGCAAGTATCTTTAGGATTATTATGGGCTTAAAGGATAAACTAATGGTACAACAAATTGGAAGTGTCTGTCTCCTACCGCAAAGCACAGAAATCACTTAAAGGTTTGACAAAATGGGACTAAGTAGGAATCAGTAAATTTCTACTGATGTCAGATATTACCCTGGCTTCAGAAAGGCAATTACTGACCTTGTGATTTCCATGCAAAATTATGAAAGCAAAAAGGTACTTGTTTAGGGATTTTGCATGCAGAATAACCACAGGACACAGAGCAGACTATATACTTAACTATCTGGGTTATGCAAAACGTATAGGTAAATGTATCCTCATGACTAAGCTCCAGAGGGGGCGGAGCAAGACATATTGGGGGCATGGCCTGGTTGGAGTCCAGGCTGAGGCTGCCATCATAGAACCATACGGATTAGCGGCACCAGAGATCACCTCCTTTTTCTCCCTTCAGCTACCGTAGGAGCCGGGATGGGCTCCATCCCTTGCCTACACTCCCAGCAGTGGATGCGGAACAATACACAAACATACCCCACATCAACTGAGCGGCACACCAAGACACAGTATAGGTGAATGGACACTGGCAGATCAATCAAACAGGAAGTCCTCCCCGATGTAAACCCTCCTATCCAAAAAGAGGGGGGGCCCTCTGTGTCCCCTGATGTATTCCAAGAAATTAATTTTACAGGTAAGTATATAGAAAAAATTCAATTTTCTTTATCTTACATCACGGGACCCAGAGCAGGCTATATATTTAACTATCTGAGACATCCCAGAGCAATACCTATGAGGGGAGGGAGAAACCTTCACAGAAAATTGCCACCAGAGAAGGATCTACTCCTAGCCATTGTAATATGCTGAGGCTAAAGGCAGTATCCTCCGCGGCTCTGACATCCACCCGGAAAAACCCTGTGAATGTATGAACCAAAGACCATGTAGCGGTCTAGCAAACCCGAGCCACTGACGCCTGAGGACGGATATCTCAAGATGCCTCTGCACACCTGGTAGAGAGCACTCTCACCAGAAAGGGTAGGGACCTAACCCTTTCAAACCATAGGCTTGAATGATTAACTGGTGGATCCAATGAAAAAAAATAGTTAAGCTGCATGCTGCCTGCCCTTCCTGGGCTCCTTTGGCAGCACAAACCAGGATTCCTGACCCGTGCTGATAACTCAACCGGTTCTTACATGAAAGAGACACCATCTTTGACACTCTTCTTGCGGAAGTGATAGTAACCAAAGATGCAACCTTCTGAGTCAAAAGGACTATCAGAGTTTCTCTAATTAGTTGAAAAGGTGGCTTCTGCAAGTACAGCCCAGACCAAATTCAAGTCCAAAGGACACAAGGGAAACCTGACAGGCAGGACTATCTGCGTTACACCCTACCTGAAGTACGAATCAAGGAGAAAAAAAAAACAAAGGTCCCTGGGAAAAAAATGGATAGAGACGAAATCTGACCCTTAAAAATACTTGAGGACAATCTAATTTCCCCTCCTGATTGGAGAAAGGAAAAAATCTCCCACTCACATATTTTTGCGGGTGCCATTTCCCGGCTTCATACCAGGCATATAAGATTTTTAAGTTCTGTAACAGTGCGGAGATAACAGGAGCCAATGTTATTAAGTCTGTCTGGACCAGAAGTGTCAAAGGAGCGTCCCCTGTAAGATTCACTATGTCAATGTACCAAGCCCTCCTGACTAGGCCAGCTAACACTATCACCAGTGTTACCACCTCCCGGATTATTTGCAAAAGTTGCAGCTAAAGTAACGGGGAAGGCGTAGATTAGGGAGAACTGGTCCCTAAGGTGTTACCAGTGCATTTACCCTTATTACCAATGGGACTCTAGTCCTGGACACAACCTGTCCAATTTGTTGTAGAACTTGGAATCCAGTAGATCCACCTGCAGAGTTCTCAAACGATGGAAGATTGGCGAAAATGTCTCAGGATGCAGGGACCACTGCTCCCCGACTTGGAAAAAAGGGATTTTATTATAACTTACCGTAAAATCCTTTTCTCCGAGTTCACTGACAGACGCAGCTCTTCATGACTATGTGGGTTTTATGTCAGTTACTACTAGGAGTTAACTAGGCAGGGAAAGAAAACAGCAGACCCCTCCCCTGGGGGCCGTCCTCCTTTCCTACATCAAACCCCCTTCCTGTATAGCTCTTCAGTTCGTACAAAAGCCGTAAAAACACAGAGCCCAGAGGGGTGGGTGCTGCGTCTGTCAGTGAACTCGGAGAAAAGGATTTTACGGTAAGTTATAATAAAATCCCTTTTTCTCCTTACGTTCATTGACAGACGCAGCTCTTCATGACTATGTGGGGACGTCCCAAAGCTGTGTCAAAAAGAGGGGTGGGTAAACGCTAACAACTGTACCCAATTGAACCTCTGAAGAGGCGCCAGCCGCGCCTACGCTGCCGCCTGTAAAACTATGCGGCCAAAAGCAGCATCTCAACTTTGTGAAACTTAGTAAAAGTGTGAACAGAGGCCCACGTGGCCGCCTTGCACACCTGGGACACCGAAGCCTGGTGTCTGAAGACCCAGGAAGTACTAACCGCTCGGGTAAAGTAAGCCATGACTGGAAAAGGGGGAACTCTTGCCCCGAACAGAATACGCATGTCACTGTTTTTCTAAACCAATGATAAATAGTAGCCGAAGAGGCCCCCCGGCCTTTTCGCGGCCCTTCTGGCAGCACAAACAAGGCATCAGTTTTCCGAAAGGGACTGTAGCCGCCAACTACACCCGTAAGGCCCTCACTACGTCCAAGGCATGCAACTCAAACTCATTTGGGTGCGAAGGACGAGGGCACAATGAAGGCAGAATAATATCTTCATTGATGTGAAAGGAAGAGACTACCTTCGGAAGAAAAGAGGGATGAGGTCGCAAGACCGTCTTATCCCTACGCAGAACAAAATAGGGGGACTTGCACGATAGTGCAGCTAATTCCGACACCCGTCTAGCAGAAGTGATGGCTACCAAGAAGGCCACATTCTGCGACAGAAGCTGAAGAGAATACTCCCTGCTCTTCTCATAAGGTGGTTTCTGAAGCACATAGAGCACCAGATTCAGATCCCACGGAGCCATCGGGGATCTTACCCGAGGCGCCACATGTCACACACCTTGCACAAAAGTACGAATCAAAGGGTGTGAAGCCAAAAGCTCCTGGCAGAGAATGGCTAAGGCTGAAATCTGACCCTTGATAATACCCAAGGCAAAGTTCTATTCAGGCCTACCAGAAAAAAGAGGTCAGGACCCTGGACACAACATAAGAACGGGGGTAAAAACCCTCCGCCTCACCAAGCAATGTATGCCTTCCAGGTGCGGTGATAAATCTTGCGAGAGGTACACTTGCGAGCTTTCAGCAAGGTAGGGATCACGGAACCGGCGACTCCCCTATCCTTCAGCACCTTGGACTCAATAGCCAAGCCGTCAAAACCAGCGAGGGTAAAGCAGGGTGCAAGATGGGTCCTTGCGACAGAAGGTCGTCCCGCCCGGGGAGCCGCCAAGGGGTGTCCGCCTCCATTTGCACCACGTCGGCGTACCACGTGCGCCTGGGCCAAACTGGGGCCACCAGAATTGTTGGAATCCCCTCCGCCATTATCCTGCATACCAATTTTGGAAGCAGCTGAATCGGAGGGAAGGCATACAGGAGACGATAATGACTCCAGGGAACCACTAGAGCATCCGTGGCCACTGCCAACAGAACCCTCGTTCTGGACACAAAGGTCCTCACCTTGTGTTGAACCGGAACGCCATGAGAACTACATCCGGCGTCCCCCATCTGAGACAGATCTGACCGAACACCACCGGGTGGAAGACCACACCCTTCGGTCCAGTGTCTGGTGACAGAAAGTCCGCCAGCCAAAACATTGGAATGTTGCCCACGCAGCGTCAGAGCAGCCTCTGCTGCTTCCGCTGGGCTCCTCTTGTCGCCCTGGAGATTCACCCACACTACCGCTGTGGCATTGTCCGAAGCAAATTCGGATCGGGCGGCCTTGCAATCTCATTGACCAATGGAGGATACATAGTCTGATCGCTCCAGCTCCAGCACGGTGATGGACAGGCGAGCCTCCTAAGGCAAACAGCGGTCCTGGATCGGTAACCGCCCCAGGACTCCGCTCCAGTCCGTCAGGCTGGCATCTGTGCTAGAGGGAAAGCCCCATAGGCCGGAAATGTCCGCGGCTACGGCAAAATGGCGGCGATCCGCCACAAAATGGCGGCCGATCGCCGCATGGGGATCCAGATGAGAAGGCCGGAAAAATTTGCAGCGGTGCTGGGGGGGGCGGCGGGGACGTGTGGCGAGGGGCAGGGAGCTCTAGTGTCCCAACGGAGGCAGTCCCGGGCGTTACTAGTAACCCACTGTGCGGCGGTCGTCGGGCCCCCCCCCTGCCCCTGGTTGGGGGGAGGCGCTCACTTACCCATCCGCGGTAGCCACCGAAGCAGACTGTGCGCCGTAAAGGCGGTATGCTGCAGGCCCAAGTCGCCCTGCCGTGTATTACATCGGTGAAAGGGACCAGTGGGGGGATTGCACCCCGGGCTGCCCGCACGGAACGGGCCGGATGCGGCGGGTCCCAGTGGCGGGACTGGCTTTGTATCATGTTGGCCAGGTCGGGGAAAGTACAGAGCACTGAGACTCTCTATGCCCCGACCGGCTTCTTGATAGAAGATTCATCTTTTGATTGAAGTAAAATAAAAAATAAAAAATGACAATTTGGTCACAATGGACCGAGTTCTTTTCCCAGAAGGGAAGCCAGGTCAACTCCTTGCAAACTAGGCATTGAAACTGAAGAGCTATACAGGAAGGGGGTTTCATGTAGGAAAGGAGGACGGCCCCCAGGGGAGGGGTCAGCTGTTTTCTTTCCCTGCCTAGTTAACTCCTAGTAGTAACTGACATAAAACCCACATAGTCATGAAGAGCTGCGTCTGTCAGTGAACGTAAGGAGAAAAACCCCTGCCAGTTTTCTAGAGCTAGAATATGTGCTGAAGACAGAGACAGCACATGCTGTTCTGCCCCAGACAGAATGTGGTTCACCTTCCTGAGCCGCACGACTCCTGATGCCACCACTGGTTCACTCAATATTCCAGAGCAAGGTGTACTGCCCGAAGTTCCAAGATATTGATGGACAGTATTCTCTCATGTGGAGATCAAGTTCCCTGAACTGGAGCCACCTTCAAACCTCCAAACCAACTGGAGAGAAAAATTTCCCCTTCTCCAGATTCCAAACAATCAACCAATTCGAGCTTTTCTACCCTGTGGACAGAGCCCTCTGGCAATCCAATGCTTGGACCTTCATGTTCCAGACCAACAATGTTCCTCTACAAAAGACCTGGAGTAGAACTGCATGTAGGAAACCGCTTCAACATAAATATAATTTGAAGCAAAAGTGTGGGTGGTAAGGGGATTATAGTGGTGCGAGAAAATGGTTACTCATTGTCAAAATTCCAAATTTTTAATTAGGAGATTTAAAAAAAAAAAAAAAGACATATGTAATAAAAACACAGTATTTGCACAGTACATATCCACAGTCTGTATATTCACAACAAGTTTGTTCAGTGTCAAGTTGTTTTCATCGTGTCATATCCCAGTGATATAAATCTACGAATCAAAAATGTGGAATTTTTAACATATTGAGTACTGTAACCATTTTTCTAGCGCCGCTATAGTCCCCTTACCACCCACACTTTTGCTTCAAATACTTGTTATGGAGAGGAGGGGCAATTGTCTGATTCACAATCCAGCTGCAATCCTTTTCAAAAATATATGGAATTTCCTCCTGAAGAGACATATTGAAGGATACCCTTTACTTCCTACATTTCGCTTTAAATCTGGAACTGACTGCTCCCTGAGCAAGATTATTGAGGTATACTGAGATTAACGTCCCCTGCATCTTCAGCAAGTCCAGTACAGGGGCTAGGAGTTTTGTGAACCCTGGGGGGGCTGTGGTCAGACCAAAGGGCAGTGTCACAAACCGAAAATGGTGAATTTCTATTGCAAATCGCAGAAACATTTGATGAATCTGGAAAAAAAAAACTGTTGTTGAGGTCTATGGACACCCGCAATCTACCTCATGCAGAGAGTCCATCACTGATCAGACCGATGCCATTTGAAACAGATAAAAGGTTTAAAAATTTGTCTAATGCATAGAGATCTAACATAGACCTCATATCCCTGTTTGGTTTTGGGGCCACTACCAGTTGAGGGTTTTCAATAATGAGCCCCTAACTTCTGCTCCAAGAGCAAATGCAAGGTAAAAGGCTGATGACTCTGTGGTGGACCCACGAGGTCCCAAAGAGGTGCATTTCCCCAGGTTTCTGCCGGCTAAGACGGAGCGAAACACCTTATAGACTGCCCTAAGATCTTTTGGCCCGAGATACTTTCAAAACACAGCAGCCTCAGTTGCTCCCCTCGCTTCAGGAGGGGAAGAAACTTACCGAACCTGGTATTCCTGGGCAGTCTCCCATCCAAGTACTAACCAGGCTTGATCCTGCTTAGGCTCTGAGATGAGCCAATATCAGGTGTGTTCAGGTTGATGCGGCCGCAGTCCATCTGGCAAAAAACAAATGTGTCAGGAATCGCTGCAATGCCAAACATCACAGTGGCTCACAATAATCCTGATACCACTAGTCCATCAGGAGATGTGAACACTGCCTAACCCTTCTGGAGCCATCTAACTTGTATAACCGGTAAATAAAGCAGCAGCTATAGTTGCCAAAACCTAATAGGTAGTCCCCCCCAAGGATACAAGTCCAAAACCATGTTGGTCTCCCGCTATGCATCCCATTATGCAGGTATGTATTTCAACGCAAGTAAATATAGAAGTATGCAGTTCAATGTAAATAAGCACATATGTATGCAGTTCAATGCAAATTCAGATGTAAAATATGCAAGCAGTTCAATGCCAATACACATGTAAATATGCAGTTCAATGCAAATATGCACGTATGTATGCAATTCAATGCAAATACGCACCTATGTAGGAGGTTCAATGCAAACACCTCATTATCCAGTCATAGACTGCCCCATGTCGCTAGAAGCGTCGCTGATCCTTCAGCCCACATGTGATTTAAAACATTAAACCTTGTACTTCTTGCCTACATTGCATAAGATTAGGCTATACCAAGTGACCCCCCCTCTAGTGGCTGAATCAGACATACAGAAAGCACGACCTGGCTAGACCTAACAGCACACTGTCCCCAGTGGCCAGAGAGAATGACTAGTCAGTTTTTAAATACTACAAAATGCAAGCTTACCATTTCCGCTTCAGGATTCTAACTCCTAACAAGAGACCAACCTTCACCCATCACGGTGAGCTCTGTCATAAAAGACCTTCAAGGAATCGGTCCCATAAATCTGGTGTCCACTCCCCTGGACCTGTATAGCACCCTGCTGGAAGCACCCTGATCAGAACAAACACTGCAGAGGGTTCCATTACGCAGGGTCCAGCGCCGTAAGGCTGTATTACAGGCAAACCTTGAAGATTCTTCTATCCAACGAGGCTCAGGTACCATCCATTTTGGCTGACAGCATTTTGAATGGATCTGACTGAAGTCCATGAGTCTCAGCAGAACCATTCCAGACCCCTCAAGTATGCGCCAAGAGCACATGCAACACATCAGAAGCCACCATCTTACAGACACTGGCGAAAAAACTGAGGCACTTCCTGTACAGGAGGGGTTATATAGGGGAGGACTTCCTGTTTGATTGACGTGCCAGTGTCCACTGACCTATAGGTGGCGCATAACCTAGATAGTTAAATATATAGCCTGCTCTGTGTCCTGTGATATATACTAAAGAAAGGACAAACACCCCCATTGGGCTTTGTTACTGTGCATAGATTTGAATGGAATGGTATCTGTCCTCAAGAGGGACCAGGACAACCACTCCCTGGGAAACCTGATGGTTTAGGGTGGTCTGAAAATGTGACTCTTTGGGAGATGTTGGCTGGTTTAAAAGAAGAAAATGGTGAGGGGGTAGAGTTTGAAACTCGGTACCTTTTCAGACCACCGACAGAACCTATAGATCTGGGACATCAGTGACTTAGAGGAATGCAAACTGCAAAAAAGTAGAGCAAAAAGGTAATGCTCCTAAGGGTTCAGTCAGGACTCGGTCCAGTAAGCTGCAGTTTGACAAACAAATTGAAGCAATAGCCAGTTGCAGAGTTGGACCTGCAAAAAGAAAGAGCCTTTAACCTCCTTGGCGGTATTCCCGAGTGTGGCTCTGGGTTAATTTTTAGTGCCAAAACCACCCCGGCGGTGCCCTCCACCCGGATCATCCGCCTGATGCATATAGGTTCCGGGCTCTGTTCCCCGCAAGTGGCACGACACACAGGGGCGGAGTTGGTGGGAATTTCAAAAAGTTAAACACACAAAATACTATGTAATCTTTTGATTGTGTTCCTGTCAAATCAGTACACCTCCGATTTGTCCCCAGTGCTTTGCCCAGTGCCCTGCCTACACCTACAGTGTTCTTTGTGCCTGTAAAACTGAGAGCGTCCATGGTATCCAAAAGGCATCAGTCTAGGTCATCAAAAGTGCTTTTGGAGGAGCTAGAGGACAGCGAATTTGAATCGCTTGAAGAATGTAGCGATAGTGAGTCGCGGGGTTCTTCATCATCAGAGTCTGAAAGTGACGACAGTGATGATTCTGCACCCGAGCTCAGTGAGGTGTGCACTTGGTGCTCTATTGAATGCGGTACAGATCACACAGCGCCCCCAAGATTGCAGTTTACTGGAGCACCTGGCATGAAAGTGGACTTCGAGGATGACAATCCACTGGCGTACCTACAACTATTTCTGACGGATAAGGTGATAGAAAAAATTGGCACCGAAACAAACTAGTACCAGGAGCAACAATCCGCTACTTCTCATTGGAGGTTTTCATAGTTAGTGAGGTTGAAAAAAGACAAGTCCAACCTATGTGTGTGCTTTTATGTCAGTATTACATTGTATATCCCTAAATGTTATGGTCCCTTAGGTGCCCATCTAATAGTTTTTTGAAATGATCTATGCTCCCAGCTGAAACCACTGTTTGTGGAAGAGAATTCCACATCCTTACTGCTCTTACCGTAAAGAACCCTCTATGGAGCTTTAGGTTAAACCGCCTTTCCTCCATTTTAATGAATGGCTGCGTGCTTTTGTGTGCTCCCTTGCACGGAACAGATTTCTCCCTATAGTGGGGTGACCAGTACAGTATCTGTACATTGAAATCATATCCCCTCTCAAGCGTCTCTTCTTCCCCTTGATTTATCTCTGGAGTTTATTCCCTTTTTGATGCATGCCAATATTTTGTTGGCTTTGCTTGCCGCAGCTTGGCATTGCATGCCACTGCTGAGCCTGTTCCCTACTAGGACCCCTAGGTCCTTTTCCATCCTAGATTCCCCCAGTGGCTCTCCCCCTAGTGAGTAGTTTGCGCTCGTATTCTTGGTACCCATATGCATTATTTTACATTTTCTACATTAAACCTCATTTGCCTCATTTGTCCACCCCTTTAATTTGTTCAGATCTTCTTGTAAGGTTTCCACATCTTGTGGAGAAATGATTGCCCTGCTTAGCTCAATACTATCTGCAAATATTGAGATTGAGCTATTAACCCCATCCTCTAGATCGTTTATGAATAAATTGAATAGGATTGGTCCCAGGACAGATCCCTGGGGGACCCCACTTTACACACCAGAACATTCCGAGTACTCCCAGTTTATCCCCACCCTCTGGTCTCTCCCCTGTAACCAGTTTTCAATCTTGGTACTCACCCTTTGATCCATCCCGACGGACCTTAGTTTGTACATTAAGCATATATGGGGAACTGTATCAAATGCTTTTGCAAAATCTAGATACACCAAATCAACGGGCCTTCCTTTATCTAGATGGCAGCTCACCTCCTCATAGAAGGTTAATAGATTGGTTTGGCATGAGCGATTATTCATGAAACCGTGTTGATTACTGCTGATACTGTTTTCCTTACAATAATCTTGTATATAATCCCTTATCCCCTCCAAGAGCTTGCATATTATTGATGTTAAGCCAACTGTCCTGTAGTTTCCAGGGATATATCTTGGTCCTTTTTTATATATTGGCGCTACATTGGCTTTTCTCCAATCAGCTGGTACCATATCAGTCAGTAGACTGTTTTTAAAAGTTCGGTACAGTGGTATGGAAATTTCTTGACAGAGTTCCTTAAAGCGGAGTTCCACCCAGAAAGTTTTTTTTTTACATCATTCAAGTCCTTTGCCTATATAGACTTACCTTTGAAGGAAAAAAAAAATTATACCTCACCCTAAGTCGCTTGTTGCTAGGTGGTCTCTGTAAGCTACACCTTTTAGGTCCTAGGCTCTTCTCCTCACTTCCTGCTTCGCTTGGCCTCCTGGGAGATGTGACTCATCATTTCCCAGGAGCCAGTGGACTTCCCTGTACTGTAAAATCGTGTTATTTCCAGATAGGAAATGATGCGATTTAAGGCGGACCGAGATCGAGGAGTGCATGATGGTTACCCACCATGCACTTCTTTTAGGAAGAGATGCCAGGAGACTACGGATGGGCTTCAGATGGCCTCACCTAAAATGGAAGTCCAGCAGTGAGAGAAACGAAATTGCGAGTAAAAAATACATGTAATTACTAGGCAGTGTGAAAATAAGGAAACAAAAGGTTACATCTATTTAGTATTAAAGTGGATGACAAAAAAAAATTCTGGGTGGAACTCCGCTTTAAGAACCCTCGGGTGCAAGCCATTTGGTCCCGGTGACTTATTAACGTTGTTTTTCAAGTCTATTACTAATTTGATCCTCAGCCATGAGGGCGCTTCCTGTGACGTGTCGTGAGGTCCTACATTATAGTAGAACTAGAAGTAGAAAGTGGGAACCAGTGACCAAAGACGAAATTTGGAAGTTTCTGGGCCTAATAATTCTTCAGGGAGTGGTGGGGAAATTCCTGCAGAAGTGGTATTGGACCACAAATAAATTGCTTGCCACTCCATTTTTTGGCACGGTCATGTCGAAACACAAATTTTCCTTGATTATGAAATTCTTGCATTTTGAAAATAATGAGGAATTTGATGAAACGACTAATCCTGCCCCTGAAACTGAAAAACATTTGGGAAGTATCCCAAATGATTATAAAAAACTTTATGTGCCAGATAGAGACATCAGCATAGACGAAAGTCTAATGGCCTATAAGGGAAGGCTCAGCTGGATACAATATATTGCATTGACCAGAGCACAGTTTGTCATAAAATAGTTCATGCTATGTGAATCAGCAACTAGCTACATATTGAGATCCATCCTTTACAATGGAAAGGGGACAAAATTCAACGAAAACTACAGTAATTATGGAATGGCAACATCTTCTGTTCTTTCCCTCATTGAGCCATTACTAAATCAGGGCTATTGTGTTACTACAGACAATTTTTACACTTCCCCTGAACTGTAGCAGTTTCTGTTGCAGAATAAAACAGACTCCTATGGTACTGTCAGGGCTAACCGGCCACCAATGTTTGGAAAAAAGAAGCTCAAGACGGGAGAAATGGTTGCCTGGCAGAAAGGCAAGATGATAGCACTGCGATGGCGTGACAAAAAAAGATGTGTGCCTAATGAGTACCATGCATAACACTGTTATGGCACACACGAAAGGTGGGAAGGACATCATGAAGCTCCAGTTAGTGCTATAGACTATAATAAGTTAGCGCTTAGACTATAATAACACCATGGGAGGTGTCGACAGAGCTGATCAAGTGATGACATTTTATCCTGCAATGCGCAAGCAACAAAAAAATATTACAAAAGATCTTCAGACATCTTTTGGAACAATGTTTATGGAATGCTTACATTGTGCACAAAAAAAAAAAAAAAAAAAAAAAAAAAAAAAGTGTGACAAGCCTGTGGTTCATTCAGACTTTATTTGGAGAGTTGCAGAATGCATTTTTGTCAAACACCATCAATGGCTATCAATCGATCTGGATGTTGAGCTGTTGATTTTGTCAACTCAAAACGCCTAACTGGTCGTCACTTACATACCCCCAACAGCAAAAAATTCAGCACCCACAAGGATGTGTGTGGTTTGTTGTTCAAAGAGGGATGACAAGGTAAAGAAAATCCGCAAGGAAACCAGATTCCATTGTCCTGATTGTGACATTGGACTTTGTGCAGTACCTTGTTTCAAAATTTATTATACCTGGGATGTTTTGTAAACTGTCTTATATTTCAGTGACTTAGTAATATTGCTCCCTTTTTTGATCAAATATCAGTGTTTTTGGTTTGATTATGTTATTGAATAAAATGTATTATTATTATTATTATTATTATATTCCTTTTTGTAATTATGTATAATTATAATTTATAATTTTGTGTTTCAAACTTTATCATATCCAGGATGTCTACTAGACTAGATTTAAGTGAGCTATTCCTAAGAATTACAGGCCTACAATATAAAACGCAAAATTTCTATGCAAAACAATGTACCGCTTTTAGACACAAAAATCTGACAGAATTATACTGCCAGGGAGGTTAAAGAGTGTCCTAAATTATCTGTGTACAGAATCTTTAAATGAAGGAACATCTTCTATAGGGACAGTAATAAGTTTATGGGACAGTAAAAGCTTTAACAGTCCACTGTTTTGTGAATTCTTTTCCTACTGGATATAGCTCGGCAATGATTCTTTGATGAGTAAAAATCTTTGCAGAAGATGGCCCATTCTATTTGTTTATGAATGAGGCATTTCTTTTAGACTTTGCAATTCTCTTCATACCTGGAAGGGCACAGAGAGACGGAAGAGAATCAAGCGTAACTATGCTGAGGCTTTTCTTAATGAGCATATCTACTTTGGCAAGCATTTTTGGTGAAGCCATCGTATCAGGCGTATAGGAGCCAGGGGATAAGAAATCTCCTGCATTCTCCTGTAGCACCATCTCTGGATCCTCTCAATTCTCCTCTGTCTCTATCACTTCTTGAGCAGGCAGATCTATTTCCAGCTCAACAACCAATAATAGTTGTATTAAGGCCATTAGCTGTCTGAGAAAGCCCATCATAGTAGCAGAGAAATCTGTTTTGGTCGGATAGGCTGCTTGCTGCACTCCTAAAATACAGCTAGAATCTGATGCAGAGTGTTAGAAGAAGACCTGCGCCAAAGGACTTGTTAACGCTTTTTTGCACTTGTGCGCGCGCCTATGCGCGTTCACGTGCACACGCCAGAAACGGCGCCAGACGGCTCTATTTAAGCTGAGTGCACCCTGCAGCAAGTGCTGTCTGATCTACAGCGTCTGACCCGTTTCCTGAGAGACCCGTAACCTGTTATCTGTTCCTGTGACCCGGCCTGTCCCGACCTTGTCTGATCTCCGCCTGCACCGACTCCCGGCTTGCCTACGACCATCAGATTGCCTGATCCCTCTGTACCTCTGCTGCCAGCCTGTTAATGAACTTTGCTTGAACTTGACTGACCCCTTGTACCGCTCCGCCAGACAGCTGCCGACCCAGCCTGTACGACCACATTTCAGCTGCACGAGTGCTCCAACGGACTCCCAACCATTACCAGTGACCCAGTCCGACCCTCGTGCCATCCTGCACTCCCGGGCCACCTGTCTGCTCTACCAGGGGTTTCCGAGTCAGGGTAGTAAGGGAGGTTGCCTACTGCATTAGTCAGACTCGCCCACCTGGTATGTGATAGTATCAGACAGCCATGACCGCGTCTGCGCAGAGGTCCTCTCTTACGAATGAACTGTGTGAGCATTTGACCAGCCTTACCCAAGTTGTGAGACCTGCAAGCTGGTTACCTCCGGCTGGAGGACCAAATCCGGGAGCTCCCTCAGCACATCATCATCCCTGCACCCATGGAGCTAGAGGTGCCCCTGCCCGAATGGTTTTCGGGGGACCGCAAGAAATTTCAGGCCTTCCGCATATCCTGCAAACTTTTCTTTACCCTGCAACCCCACACCTTCTCTCAGGTGGACACTAAAGAGGGACTGGTCATCTCCCTCCTCCGGGATGGGCCCCAGGCCTGGGCCCACCGGCTACTAGAGCAAAAGGCTCCCGAAACCACGAACCTTACACGGCTCTTCCAGGCTACGGCCCGGTTATACGAGGACCCCCACCAAGCCGCCACTGCAGAAGCCTCGCTCCAGCAGGGCCACCGTCCTGCTGAGGACTATGTGTCAGAGTTTCACCCCTGGAGCGAGGACACCGCATGGAATGACACGGCTCTCCGGTTCCAGTTCCGGTTGGGGCTGTCCGGGCCACTCAAGGACGAGTTGGCTCGTGTAAGCGTACCTCATGACCCTGGACGCCCTGATCGATCTGGCCATCCACCTGCGGGAACGATGCACCGAAAAGTCTGTCACCCCCACATACTCCTCCTCCTCCGAGCACTCTCCTGTACCCTGGCCGCTCAGTCCACAGCGCCCAGCTCTTCCCCCTGAAGAAAGGCAGAGACGTCTGTCCTATGGCCTGTGCCTGTATTGCGGTGGCTCTGGACATTCCGTGCGGACCTGGCCCGTCAAGTCGGGCAAAGTCTCCCCACTTAACCAAGGGGAAATACTATCCATGCCTGATTCCAAGACGCATGTGGTACTCGCCATAGTTCTGCAGCCGTCCAGTGGGGATTTCCCAGTCCTGACCATTATAGACTCTGGAGCCTGCGGCTACTTCATGGACCTGAATTTTGCAGCTCTGCAAATACCCCTCCGGCCCAAGGCTCGCCAGATGACTCTTCGCCTGGCCGACGGGTCCCCCATCAAATCCGGGTCCGTGACTCACGAGACCGCCCCTCTCTTGACCCGAACATCAGACGGTCATTCTGAACTTTTGGTATTTGACACCATTGCGTCCCTGCTATTCCCGGTCATCCTCGGACTTCCCTGGCTTCGGGCACACTGCCCCCACGTCAACTGGGTCACTGGCAGCATTCAGTTCAACTCGACCTACTGCCGGCACCACTGTTTCCCATAACCCGCTGGACCCTCCTAAGCTGCATCCTGCCCGGACTCCGTCCCGGACTCGGAAGTTCGCCTTGCTGTTCCCTCAGTATGCCATGACTTCCTTGATGTGTTCAGCAAGAAAGGGGCGGATGCCCTGCCAGCACACCGTCCCTATGACTGCCCCATAGAGTTGCTTCCTGGCACGGAGGTACCTTTCGGCAGAATTTATCCGCTCTCGGAGAAGGAATTAGTAGCCCTCAAAATCCTACCTGGATGAGAACCTGGAGAAGGGATTCATCCTGCCCTCTACATCTCCACCCCGGATCTTCTTCATGGAAAAAAAAGACAAGTCCCTGAGATCCTGTATTGATTACAGAGACCTTAACAAAATCACGGTCAAGAACCGGTACCCGCTCCTGTTAGTCCCAGAGTTATTTCAGAGGCTCGGTTCTGCCACCGTTTTCTCCAAGCTGGACCTTCGAGGGGCCAATAACCTAATTCGGATCAGGGAAGGGGATGAATGGAAAATGGCCTTCCGGACCCGGTTTGGCCATTATGAGTACCTGGTCATGCTGTTTGGACTATGCAATGCACCAGCCACGTTTCAAAACCTAGTCAATGACATCTTCCAGGACTTCCTTGACCTGTTTGTGGTGGTGTACTTAGATATCCTCATCTTCTCCCTTTCCCTGGAGGAGCACCGAAACCATTGTTAAGAGCGTGCTGGGCCGCCTTCGTCAGCACGTCCTCTACGCCAAGGCTGAGAAGTGCGCATTTGAATGCTCCAGTATTTCCTTCCTGGGGTTCATCCTTTCCGTCTCAGGCATCACAATGGCCCCCCAGAAGGTCTCCGCCATAGTAAACTGGCCAGCACCAACTGACAAGAAAGCAGTGCAACGTTTTGTCGGTTTCGCAAATTTTTACAGGAAGTTCGTTAAGGGGTTTTTAGCCGTGATCACCCCCATCACCCAACTGACAAAACAGAACTCCTGCTTTCATTGGACACCTGAAGCACAAGCAGCCTTCCAGCGACTCAAGGAGCTCTTCACCTTCGCTCCAGTCCTGAAACACCCGGACCCTGCTCTACACTACATACTGAAGGTAGACGCCTCAGAGACGGCCGTCGGAGCGGTCCTCTCTCAAAGACAAGGGCCAAAGGCTGCACTACACCCAATTGCCTTCTACTCCCGGAAGCGGACACCCCCGGAAAGAGACTAGGGAGCTCCTCGCCATAAAGTCTGCTCTACAAGAGTGGCGGTATCTGCTGGAAGGAGCCCTGCACCCAGTCCTAGTTTTTACCGACCACAAAAACTTGGAATATCTGCGCACGGCCAAGAGACTCAAGCCCTGTCAGGCCCGAAGGGCTCTCTTCTTCTCATGTTTCAAGCTCCACATAACCTACAGGCCTGGGTCTAAAAACGTGAAACCTGACGCCCTGTCACGGATGTTCCTGGAACCAGGGGACCCCCACCTCACCGGATCCCAGGTTGTCCCTTCAAGACGGGCTGTGGCGGTTCGGTATGAAAATCTTCGTCCCTGAGGAGCAGCGTCTGGCAGTTCTGGAACTGTGCCACAACCACAAACTGGCAGAACACTTCGGTGGTCGCAAGACTGCAGACTTGCTCTCAAGGTCGTTCTGGTGGCCATCATCCGACAAGGACTGCAGGGAATATGTGAAAGCCTGCCCCATCTGTGCTTGTAACAAAGTCGACAGAGCCAAGGCATGGGGGCTTCTGAATCCACTTCCTATCCCTGAACGCCCATGGTCGCAACTTTCCATGGACTTTATAGTGGAATTACCCCCTACTGAAGGGTTCACGACCATCCTTGTAGTTGTTGACCCCCTTACCAAGATGGCCCATTTTATTCCCATAAAGGGTACACCCTCAGCAATCCAGACAGCAGAGACTTTAAGAAATTATCTGCCTCCATTGCCTACCTACCAACATTGTGTCGGCCCGAGGGGTACAATTCACGACCAGGGTCTGGAAGGCCCGTGTTCAACTTTAGGAATTGAATTGGCCTTCTCCTCCGCCTACCATCCTCAAACCAACGGTCAGACGGAGAGAACAAACCAGACCCTGGAGCAGTATCTGCGCTGCTACTTGTCATTTGCCCAGGACGATCTGGTCTCCCTGCTTCCAGTAGCCGAGTTTGCATACAACTCGGTTCACTCTGCAATCAACCAGTCACCATTCTGGGCGAACCTCGGCTACCATCCCGCCTTCCTTCCCAATGTGGTACCCGAAAGCACTGTGCCAGCCGTACAGAATATCACCAGTTTTCTTAGAGAACAACAAGCTTCTTCAGGAGACTCTGTCCCGGACACAGGTGCACAACAAACAAGCTTCTGATAGAGGAAGGCGGGGGGAGCTGGACCTGCAGCCAGGCGATCAAGTCTGGCTTTCCACGAAGAACTTAAAGCTTTCTTGCCCCTTAAAACTGCCATTTAAAACTAGGACCCAAATTAATGGGGCCCTTCTCAGTCAAGAGAAAAATCAAGAGTGGCCTACGAGCTGAACCTCCCCTCTTCGCTCCGAGTACACCCAGTATTTCATGTCACCTTGCTTAAACCCGTAACAAGGGATCAGTTTCCTGGAAGAAACACGGCTCCACCTAAACCGGTCCTTGTGGATGGAGAGGAGGATTACGAAGTTGAGGCCATCCTCAACTGCAGAAGAAAAGGGGGCTTGATTCAGTACCTGGTAAAGTGGAAAGGGCACGGACCAGAGGAAAGCTCCTGGGAACCTGAAAGGCATATCCATGCCAAGGAACTTATCCGGTCATTTTGGAGGACTCATCCGGTTCTGAAGGCCCAGCTGGGCATCCGGAGGCTGCCCCTTGGGGGGCAATGTTAGAAGAAGACCTGTGCCAAAGGACTTGTTAGCGCTTTTTTGCGCATGCCTATGCGCATTTGCGCGCGCCTGTGCCAGAAACGGCGTCAGACAGCTCTATTTAAGCTGAGTGCACCCTGCAGCAAGTGCTCTCTAATCTAGAACGTGTGACCTGTTTCCTGAGACCCGTAACCTGTTATCTGTTCCTGTGACCCGGCCTGTCCTGACCTTGGCTGATCTCCGCCTGCACTGACCGCGGCTTGCCTATGACCATCCGATTGCCTGATCCCTCTGTACCTCTGCCGCCAGCCTGTTAATGAACTTTGCTTGAACTTGACCATTCTCTTGCCTGGCCCCTTGTACCGCACCGCCAGCCAGTTGCCGACCCAGCCTGTATGACCACACTTCAGCTGCATGAGTGCTCCAACGGACTCCCTACAATCACCAGTGACCCAGTCTGAACCTCGTGCCATCCTGCACTCCCGAGCCACCTGTCTGCTCTACCAGGGGATCCCGAGTCAGGGTAGTAAGGGAGGTTGCCTACTGCATAAGTCAGACTCGCCCACCAGGTACGTGACACAGAGACCAGTTTTAACCACTTCAATACAGGGCACTTTCACCCCCTTCCTGCCCAGGCCAATTTTCAGATTTCAGCGCTGTCACATTTTGAATGACAATTGCAGAGTCATGCAACACTGTACCCAGACAAAATGTTCATAATTTTTTTCCCCACTGTGATAGACTCACTCGGGACAGAGGCTTTTGGAGGGGACTGAATGCTAGGCTCTTGCCTACTGATTATGGGCCCTGGATTTTAAGGAACACTACTCTTGGTGACATGTATGCCTGGGGGACCCTTGCGGTAATGTTACTTTGGATTCAAGTCAATGTCTCCCCAAGACACACAGATTCTGGGTCTCTAGGCCTCGGGTCCCTGTGTAGGGCCTAACTGCCTCACTGCCAATAGTGACTGCTTCACACTAGGGGACTCAAAGCAGACGTTGAGGTCATCAACTCAAGCCCACCTGTCTGGGATTGCCTGCTATAATGTGTTTATTGTAAGTAGGCTTCTAAGGGTCTTTTACCTATGGTTTATTGTGCTAATTAACTCAGCTATTGTCTTCTGAGCTAGGAGACAAGTCTGGCCTAAAAGGTCAGAACTCTGAGTTACCTAGGCTGGTTAAATGACTAGTTAATTAGCTCAAGTTAATTTATGTTTCTGGTTACAGTTGTATTGTTAGGGTAATCTGATCAGGAGGGGGAGGAAGGTCTTTCTCAAGTGTATATAAGCCTGTATTTTTGTTCAAATAAATAGTTCTTATTTCTGGTTTACTCCAAAGCTGGTTTTGCCATTTATTGGGTTAACTATAGCAGATTTGTGGGTCTCGTGTTCCAGGACTTGGGAAGCAGCTTCTTGGTGGAAATAACCAACAGGGTGCCAGCAGTCCGCCACATTTGGTTGGATTGGGATAGCAGACTTCAGTTACCTTAGCAGAGATATTGACCTGGCATCAGAGTTCCCGAGGCTGCTGCGGATTGTTCTTTCAGCATACACCAGGACTGTCCGCGGATGAATACCTGGAGCTCAGGCAGCATATTCGAGCAGGGCTATGGATTGGAGCCCTCAAGGTTGCCAGTATACACCAGGGCAAGTGCTTTCCAACCCCAGAACAACAGGCCAGTGACCAAAGGGAGTTGCTGATGGCATTCCTGGGAGAGCGGCCCCAGAAGCAATGGGTGACTGAGTTGCACAGGCTGGGTCCAGCAGGAGATAGAGCTGGACAATCATTATCGGGCTCTGCAATGGCACACAGAGCAGGGATATTTAGGGGAAACAGAATATTCTCCTGAGGGATATGACTTTAGCGGCCCTGGATTGCTGTGGGAGAGCCTTACAGATTGTTTTGTGTTTGGCAATGAAGGGGAACCTACCCTTGAGGACCTGCAATACAGAGAGGCTATGCTTGGTCTCGCAGGGGTCTCAGAGCATAAACCTGATCTGGACAATTTGCTAAGAACAGCATCTGGAAAGGGCAAACAGGAAACTGCTAGAACATGTTCAGCAGCATGCCCCAGAATGGGCAGCGGAAACTCGGGAGATTGCTATCCCCAAACCTGAAGTGCTGACAACAGGACAGAGTTCTGCTAGCCTCTGCCCAGCACCAGTAACATTGCCTTTGTTCTACGGACAGGAGATGGTGAACCTTTATTCCCAGACACCAGTTCCAGAGACTGGGGATTTAATAGATTTCTCTGCTGAGGAAGAACAACCTAGTGAGTGGCCAGCAGATGATCTGGCATCAGGGCCAATCATCACTGAGCTCTGCTCAGCACCAACAGCAGATTTGGCCTCCCTGAAAGAAGTGGCAGTCAGCCTTTCTCCCACAACACTGACAGAGACATGGGATTGCCTGCCAGCAGCATCTGCGGAGTTACCAGAAACTACTCCGGCTGAAGCGCTGACAACTGGACAGAAAGCCCAAGACCTCTGCCCCACACCTGCAACAGTTCGGGAGGCCCAGGGTGAGAAGGTGGCGGTCACTTGCCAGCAGCAGATTATGATCCAGGTGAAGAAGGGAGATGAGATATTCATCCTCCCTCAACAACAGTCGGCCAGGGTGGAGGAAGCATTCTTTTTTCCCCAGCAAAGATACGTGCACCTGAGAGACAGCCCTAAGAACATGTTGTCCCAGCAGCCAGATGAAGGTAAGGGAGATGGAGCAGCTGGGTCCTCTTCCCAGCAGCAGATGGCACCCAAGAATGATGTCACCAACCCAGCAGAAGAGCTGGCAACAGAGCAGAGTGCCGCTGGCCTCTGCCTAGCACCAACAGTTTCTCCTCAGCTTCAGGGAACTGGGGCAGTTGGCCCCTCTGCCCAGCAACAGGCCGAGCCAAAGTCAAAGATCTCTGCCCCACACCTACTGATGACCACTATTCCTTGCAGCCAACAATGGAGATCATGCGGACTGATTGCGTGAGTTCACTCTGCCTGAATAACGCATGTCCAGACCAGGTGGAGGTCTGGGACCTTGTTTGTCACAATTCTCCCCCATCAAATGTCGACTGACTCACCCGGGACAGAGGCTTTTGGAGGGGACCGAATGCTAGCCTCTCACCTACTAATTATGGGCCCTGAATTTTAAGAAACACTACTTTTGGTGACATGTATGCCTGGGGGACCCTTGAGGTAATGTTACTTTGGATTCAAGTCAATTTCTCCTCAAGACACACAGATTCTGGGTCTCTAGGCCTCGGGTCCCTGTGTAGGGCCTAACTGCCTCACTGCCATCAGTGACTGCTTCACACTGGGGGACTCAAAGCAGACGTTGAGGTCGTCAACTCAAGCCACCTGTCTGGGATTGCCTGCTATAATGTGTTTATTGTAAGTAGGTTAGTGTGGCTTCTAAGGGTCTTTCACCCATTGTTTATTGTGCTAATTAACTCAGCGATTGTCTTCTGAGCTAGCAGACGACAAGTCTGACCTAAAAGGTCAGAACTCTGAGTCACCTAGGCTAGTTAAATGACTAGTTAATTCGCTCATGTTAATTAAGGTTTCTGGTTACAGTTGTATTGTTAGGGTAATCTGATTAGGAGGGCGGGATGTCTTTCATAAGTGTATACAAGCCTGTATTTTTGTTCCAATAAATAGTTCTTATTTCTGGTTTACTCCAAAGCTGGTTTTGTTTAGTTATTGGGGTAACTATAGCCAGACTTGTGGGTCTCGTGTTCCAGGACATGGGAAGCAGCTTCCTGGCGGAAATACCCAACAGGGTGTCATCAGTCCATCACACCACAGGGTTTTTATTTTTTGCTAAACATATAAAAGACCAAAAATGTAAAAAAAAAAGTTTTCTTTGTTTCAGTTATAACATTTTGTAAATGAGTAATTTTTCTCCTTCACTGACGAGCACTGATGAAGCTGCACTGACGATGAGGCACCAATATGCAGCACTGATTGACAATGATAGGTAGCAGTGATATGCAGCAGTGATGGGCACTGATAGGCGGCACAGATGGCCACTCATAGGTGGCACTGATTGGCATCCCTAATGGGCACTGATTGGCATTCTTGATGGGTCTGCACCGATAATCAATGTGCTGATTATTATCAGCGCAGACCTCCCCATCAGGTGAGACGCTGATCGGTTCTCCTCCACCCGTACCTTGTCAGCGCAAATAGAGGAAAAGCCGATAAACTGCACTTCCTAGTAATGATGTGACCAGCTGTGATTGGACACAGCTGAACACATGGTAAAGAGCCTACGTCATAGGCTCTTAACTAAGATCAGAGATGCGATGTGTCAGAGCGACACACTGCACCACCGATCACCGTACTGCGCACCCTCACGGGAGTGGCTTATCCTGCTGGACCTCATATGATGCCCAGTCAGGATAATGAAACCACCCTGCGGCTGTCATTTTGCATATGGAAGGCAGGAAGTGGTTAAAATCAAGTAATGAAACATTGTTACTCTGAGTGGTTTGAATGTGCTGCATCCTTTCTGCAGAGCAAGGGTTTGCCCTTTTTTGATGCAGTTCCCTTGCACTTGTTTCCACGGGTTGCAAGAAAGAAATTTGCTCGAATCCATCAACACAGTGTTGATGCGAGAATCCCTCCTGCTGGACAATCTTCTCCTGGCGGAGGCAGCCTGTAATTATCGGTAACGGCTATAGCAGCCGCCAACTATAATCGCAAGAGAATACGGCAGACTGGTAGTACTCAAGTTGATTGATCAACTTGGTACATTCAGCCTGCCCATTACCGGTTCGAATCCCTGCCGGTTCCTGCTGAACCGGCAGAGATTTGAACCCTGTATGGCCGGCCTAAGAGTTGTTACCATCTAAGGTGAAAGAAGAATATACCCTGTAGTTAATTCCAGCTGGAATTGTACTCTAGATGAGGACTACATCCTACAGATTAAGGTGCTCAAATATAAGTTCTATGATAAGGGATATCAATTGAATGTAACTGAAGAAGCAAAACAGCACAGAACAAAAACATCCAACAGTCAGACAATGATACGGTTTATCACGCAGTATCACTCCAGATTCCGATGCATGGAAACATTTTTAAATAAATATTGTAACGTCTTGCAACAGGACGCCATATTTAGCATCCTGATTCCCAACAAACCTAAGTTGACATACCGCAGAGCCCACAATCTGAAAAGTTGTATTGCTCCTTGCAAGCTTAAAGTGGTTGTAAACCTCATACATGAAATTTGACCTGGGCACATATCTGTAGTATTTACTCTCCAAAGCTCTGAGTGCCATGTCTTTCTGCTGCTCTGTTCCTCTGTTATCAGCAGTCAATTCTGAAGAGTTCTCCGACACACAAATTAACAGTAGCTGGAAATTTGTGTCGGAGAGGGTGCTTAGAGATAGATAAGCATAGAGCTAGTTTATTCAAAGTACAGCTCTGCGTGTTCCTTCATCTGCCTATGTGGAGGTGTGGGGGGGGAGGAGGTGTGCCTTTCCTCCAATCAGCTCTCACACAGTGTATGCCCAGACTCCACGCCCACTGCTGAAATAGGAAACAAGATTTCTAAGACAATGTGCATGTTCTAAAGAATGCAGAAAGGGAAAGACAGCAGATATACAAGTAAAACGTATGTAGGGAGATTTGTTTCATCTCTATGTATAATCTGAGGATGTTCACTTCACTGGGTTTAGGAGAGGGTTTAAAACCACTTTAAAGCACTATAAAAAACAAAACAAAAACACACACACTACAGAGTCCCTACATATCCTCTAATCTGGTAGGCATGTTACAATGCTAAAAACCCAAGTGCTTAACATATCAGTTTGTTGACCATAAGCAAAAACCCTTCCAGGTGAATGGAATTTTTTTGCTGTTCTGTTCAATTGGGTTTGTCATTTATTGCTTAAAATGTTCATGTGGGTTACTGTATGTTGGACATACCATCAGAGCACTCAGAGCTAGGTGCGGCGAACAATGCTGAGCATAGAACAAGGCTCTACCAACTACAGTGTAGTCCATAAGGAATCCACCCAGGGTCTTAGAGTGAGTGTACTAGAAAGTATTCCATTCAGAGGTGCACTGAATGGAAATTTTGGTGCCAAAACCGAAAATGCAGGATGCACTTAGCCGAAACCCAAAACTGCGTTTTAAAAAATATTTATATTTTATATATACTTGTATTGTATTAGTCTTTTTAATTAACATCATCAATTTAAATTAATATGAATGTATTGTTGGCCATTATTGGCACTTTAGTGCAAGAAAAGAAAAATGCAGTCCGCAGTCTCTAAGCATTTCCTGTATCATGTCTGCAATCTCTTACTTAAAATTAAACACATTGCTAATAGTATTAGCAAAATTTCCATTCGGTGCACCTCTAACAGACATGATACAGTCACTAGTGCCCATGAAAAGCAGCCTCACCAGTGCCCATGAAATACAGCCTACCAGTGCCTGGTAGTGCGATATCACGCTGTGTCACGGAGATGGATTTGAATTGCAGGGCGGCCGCTGTATCAATGTCCCACCTCCTAGACCAGCATGGATCAGTTTGCAGCCTATCAGAAGAGCCAGTCTAGGAGCCAGGACATTGAATCGCCCGGCGATTCAAATCCAGCTCTGTGACACAGCGGAAGCTTGCCGTGCCAGGGTGACACGAGGGTGGGGAGGACTCTGACGGGGCATGTCAGGATGACATGTGTGGCACCCGGGGCAGACCACCCCCTTTTTGGTTCCTTTATCTCTTTCAGCCGCATTACAAAACACCATTTTCAGCAATAGTGGGATTAAATAAGAGTTAATAGTACTGGCCTCCTGCTCCCGCCCCTCCCACTCTTCACAGTATATAAAGACTTGTCCTTTGGCCAATCTCCTTCCTATGGTTTGATAAAGGGGCACTCCTGTCTGCCCTGAAACATGTAGCCACACCCTCACCACTTCCTGTCATCACACAGCTGAGAGAGGTACTGTTTGGAGCTGCAGCCATCTTGCTACTTCTCTGTTTCATCTAGCAACATGCCTGCAGAGCTCTGCAGCCTCACGGTGATCCTATGGAGGTCTATTTGGGTTTATGACAAGCCTTGATCTACTTAACTAGTGAGTGCATTTTTATTGTCTTTTATTCTTTTTAATATAATTTGCTACACCTAGATGGAGCCCTCTTGTGTGTATTTTTTTTATAGGACCAGATTTACCTGCCAAAGGATTTATATTTCAAACTGGAAGGCCAAACATATTTTAATGTATTTTAAGCTTAAGAACCATGAGCATACTTGTACCAAAAAGTGAAACTATTTTTAAGCAATTAAAAATACCTGCATTGAGCCCGCTTCTTGCTTTCCTTGGCCCGCACTCTTCTCATTAGATCATCCAATTTCCTGGAAGCTGTATGCTGAACACCAAGGTCCTCATCCTCATCAGTGTTTATAATATCACGGTAGAACAGAGAGATGTTAAAACCGCCAAGTTTATCAAGGTGCAGCAGATCCAAGAAGATTCCTGAAAATATAGAACATACAACTCAAATCCAGCACAATGACCATATGCAGAAAGGTCTACTAGGTAAATGCCAATCTAAATGGAGAGACACTTTCATTGTGCAATTCCCTGTGGAACTGCCAACCCACATTGAAAAAAATCAACAGGTGAGTTTTTGAAATGATCAAGGAACGTGATCAGTTGCCAGTCGCTGTTCTGATAACCCCAAAGCTTCAGTAGCTGCCGTATGACCTGGAACCAGTACACAGATCAGTAAAGTATGAAGCCTTTTTCTGCATACCTTGTCTGGTTCAGTGACAAAGAATTCAAGCAGAGGAGTCAGCAGAAAACAAGCGTGTTCAGGAGTGGTCCACATTTGGAATCTTCATGTTTCTTATGACAAGTGTTCTTTAAAAACTCAGTGAGTGTGGCACCTACATGCACATACTCAACAAAAGTTTAAAGCGTTTTTTTTTTTTTTTTTTAAATGTAGGCAAAGTGTAGAAATGTCATCAGCACACCAAGGATTCCTCAGAAGAATCCAAATCTATATTCACATGGTCACATGTACACATACGACATTGTTTCGGAGCCACGTAGGGCCCTTTGTCAGGCATTTTTACACTTGCTACTCATAGAACACAGATAATGCCACCCAGGCAATCCCCTTACATTTTTAATGTGTTTGCTACCTACTTAGTGCCCCTTGCTCTTGTCTACTAGAGCACTTGGAATTTATTGTAAAAACCACCTCCTTCGTTTCAATACACTTTTATTGGATTTGATAGAAAATACAGAAAAAAGCATGACTAGCATAGTGGTTTCACAATGCATACGAGAGAAAAAATAAGGGTTAAGCCAGTAAACATATACTGTTAACAACCTAGTACATGAGCTTAAATCTTTAGAAGACAAATGTTTCCATAACAGCCTGCTCATAGCAATAGTCTGAAAAGTAGTGAAGAGAAAATAAAAATAGTAACAGAAGAATAACAGTTCAACAAGAATAACTTGCACCATCAGATGCCAATATATCATGTTTCAATCAAATATATAAAGATTTGCATCAAGAGCGAGAGCCTCTAGTACCACACCAACCAAGGGAGACATTGATCAACAATACTTATTAGTGGTTCCCTTGTGCTACCAGGTAGTGAAGTGTATAATAGTGTTCAAGACGGTGTTCTAAACCGTGAATGAAGTAAAGTCCAAGTCGTGATAAAATAGTGACAATTATACAGTTGTGCTCATAAGTTTATATACCCTGGCAGAATTTATAAGTTCTTGGCCATTTTTCAGAGAATATGAATGAGAACACAAAAACATTTTTCACTCATGGTTAGTGTTTGGCTGAATCCATTTATTATCAATCAACGGTGTTAACTCTTTTTAAATCATAATGAAAACAGAAACTACCCAAATGACCCTAATCAAAAGTTTACATACCCTGGTGATTTTGGCCCGATAACATGCACACAAGTTGACACAAAGGGGTTTGAATGTCTATTAAAGGTAACCATCCTCACCTGTGATCTGTTTGCTTGTAATTAGTGTGTGTGTGTGTGTGTGTGTGTGTGTGTATGTGTGTATAAAAGGACAATGAGTTTCTGAACTCCTGACAGACCCTTGCATCTTTCATCCAGTGCTGAACTGACGTTTCTGGATTCTGAGTCATGGGGAAAGCAAAAGAATTATCAAAGGATCTGCGGGAAAAGATAGTTGAACTGTAAAAAACAGGAAAGGGATATAAAAAGATATCCAAGGAATTGAGAATGCCAATCAGCAGTGTTCAAACTCTAATCAAGAAGTGGAAAATGAGGGGTTCTGTTGAAACCAAACCACGGTCAGGTAGACCAACTAAAATTTCAGCCACAACTGCCAGGAAAATTATTCGGGAGGCAAAGAAAAACCCACAAATAACTTCAGGTGAAATACAGGACTCCATGAAAACACGTGTTGTGGCTGTTTCAAGATGCACAATAAGGAGACACTTGAAGAAAGATGGGCTGCATGGTGGAGTCGCCAGAAGAAAGTCATTACTATGCATATGCCACAAAGTATACCACTTACAATACACCAAACAGCACAGAGACAACCCTCAAACCTTCTGGCACAAAGTCATTTGGAGTGATGAGACCAAAATTGAGCTTTTTGCCACAACCATAAAGGAGTCAACAAGGCCTGTGAAACAGGGAGGTGGATCGCTGATGTTTTAGGGATGTGTGAGCTACAAAAGGCACATGGAATTTGGTCAAAATTGATGGCAACATAAATGCAGTATATTATCAACAAATAATACTGGAGAAACACTTGCATTCATCAGCCAGGAAGCTGCGCAAGGGACGTACTTGGACATTCCAACATGACAATGATCCAAAATATAAGGCCAAGACGACCTGTCATTGGCTACAGCAGAATAAAGTGAAGGTTCTGGGGTGGCCATCTCAGTCTCCTGACCTCAATATCACTGAGCCACTCTGGGGAGATCTCAAAAGTTCATGAAAGAGACCCTAAGAATTTCCAGAAACTGGAGGCTTTTTGCCAAGAGGAATGGGCAGCTTTACCATCTGAGAAGAGAAAGAGCCTCATCCACAAATACCACAAAAGACTTAAAGCTGTCATAGATGTTAAAGGGGGCAATACATGGTATTAAGAACTAGGGTATGTAAATTTTTGATCAGGGTCATTTGGGTTGTTTCTGTTGTCATTATGATTTAAAAAGAGTAAACACAGTTGATTTATAATAAATGGTTTCAGCTAAACAATAACCATGAGTGAAAGAAAGGTTTTTGTGTTATTCATATTCTCTGAAAATGGCCAAGAAATCAAAAATTCTGCCAGGGTATGTCAACTTATGAACACAACTGTATATACAATATCTCACAAAAGTGAGTACACCCCTCACATTTTTGTAAATATTTTATTATATCTTTTCATGTGACAACACTGAAGAAATTACACTTTGCTACAATGTAAAGTAGTGAGTGTGTACAGCTTGTATAACAGTGTAAATTTGCTGCCCCCTCAAAATAACTTGACACAGCCATTAATGTCTAAACCACTGGCAACAAAAGTGAGTACACCCCTAAGTGAAAATGTCCAAATTGAGCCCAAAGTGTCAATATTTTGTGTGGCCACCATTATTTTCCAGCACTGCCTTAACACTCTTGGGCATGGAGTTCACCAAACCTTTACAGGTTGCCACTGGAGTCCTCTTCCACTCCTCCATGACGACATCATGGAGCTAGTGGATGTTAATCACTTCAGCCCCGGAAAGTTTTAACCCCTTCCTGACCAGAGCACTTTTGTGATTCGGCACTGCGTCGCTTTAACTGACAATTGTCGTACGGCGTTGTTCCCCAACAAAATTTGCCCTTTTCCCCCCCAAATAGAGCTTTCTTTTGGTGGTGTTTGATCACCTCTGCGTCATTTCTGATCGCCGCTATACACAAAAAAAGAGCGATAATTTTGCAAAAAAAAAAAAAACGTTTTTCTTACTTTTTGCTAAAATATAATCCAAAAAAAACAAAAAAATATAAAAAATGTTTTTTTCATCGGTTTTGGCCGATTTATATTCTTCCTCATATTTGTGATTAAAAAAAAAAAAAAAAAAAAAAAAAATCGCAATCGGTTTTGGTTTGCGCAAAAGTTGCCGCGTTTACAGATGGTGAGAATTAATTTCTGGGGTTTTTATTTTTTTTTTAATTTTTACTAGTAATGGCGGTGATCTGCGATTTTTAGCGGTACTGCGATATTGGGGCGGACATGTTGGATATTTTTGACACTTTTTTGGGACCAATGACATTTATACAGCGATCGGAAATTTACATGTCCACTGATTACTGTATAAATGTCATTGGCAGTGAAGGGGTTAACCTGGGGGGCACTCTAGGGGT